>JAKCPI010016176.1:0-27108 GCA_023213315.1 Euborellia annulipes
GCTACCATTCTGACATCTCTTGGCAAATGTTTGAATTACTTGTTTTTTTGTGCATACTTTTTAAGACACACAACGCCATCTTATCGGGAAAAAAATGCGTAACTACTTCGCTCCCGTTTTTCAATATTTAATATAGCCTTTTAATAAATTTAACATTTAAAATCATAGTGAATTTTGACATATATATATTTTGAGGTTATGTGATGCACAAGAAACATTCTATTATTTATTCATTCATTTGTTCAGCAGCTCTGTGTCTACTTTGTTTTTTTCATTTATTTTAACCAATATTTTCCCGATAAACTTTATTTAATTTTTCTACCCTATAAAGTATTTCATTAAAAATTTTGTCCTTGGCATTTCGTCCATTCCCCTCTTTTGATATTTTATTATTTTCATTCTTCAAATTAAATAAAAACAATCCCAGCTTCAAACAACTCTAATTTGAAAATTTGATAAAAACTATTCTCAGATTTAAATTGAAAATGAGAGAGAGAGGGAGATAAAAAAAAAACTTTTTTTTTTTCATCTGAATGAACTAAAAAACAAAATTGTTTTTTATCTGTTTTTCTATTTAAAAGTTACTACATTTTCTTAACTATTTTCTCTTCTTTTCTTTTGTGTCGTAAATAGGACAACTTTATGTCCCACGTGACAAGTTATCATGTATGCATGATTCTGCTTCTCTTAAAAAAAAAAATGGACTCGGGCAACTTTGTTACTCTCACAAAATAAATAACTTTGAAATTCATTCCAACTTTCGAGAGACCTCAAGAGGAAACGAAATATTGTTAGGCCCTGATTTGATTTAAATTTATTATATTCACTGGATTATTTAATAAAATTCAAATGATCATTTAGTTTGAAGACAAATGAAGCAAGTTTTAATTCTTGCAAGCTTCGAATACTAAATATGGAGAGAAGAAAAGTGAAGTATTTTTTTTTTTTTTATAATTTTAAACTGGAATAAAATTATGACTTTGAATAACTGGAGTAAGAGTCTTTCAACTACTGGATTTTTAGAAATTAGTAGAAAATATGAATTTTTTGCTAGCGCGCCTGGAGAGTAGGCATCAATAATCATGAGATGCGATGCCTGGCAGCCGATTGAAGGCGCCAACAGTGAAAAGTGGCACGAGGGTGGAGGAAGCGCCACCGAATCTCCAAACAAGGTCCCATAAAAATCAGTTATAAAATTATTTTTTTTGTTTTGTCTAGTTTTTCCAAAGCACGTAATTCCTTTCACTTTGCGAGTTCCTTCTTAAAGGTAGAGGATATTTATAAATAACTAGCTGTGCCGTCCGCCTTCGTGTCTAGCCAGGGGGCTTCGCCCTCTTGAACCCCTTATTTATGAATTTATCTATATTGGGGTCCAGGCATTATTTATTTAAGCCATTTGGTATTCAAATGACTTAAAAAAAATCATCGGACTGCCTGGGGTCCGAACCCGCGACTTTTGGTATACGAGGTTAGCATGCTAACCTCTACACTAAGCTCCGAGGGCTATATGAATTTTAATCTATATTATTTATATATATTAAATAATATATACCCCCACTCCAAAGCCATATATATTATATGTAAAATATATTTATCTTTTCATTTTCTCTTACCTATATATATGTGGGGTCGCTGTTTAAGCAAACCGTCAAGGAAGAGAGGTCGCTGTTTATACAAATCACCAACTAGCCAAGAGTAGCGCGACTGGTGGCAAAAAAGGGAATTAAGACTGACAGCTGATGAGAGAAGAAGCGAGAAAAAAGAAGTAAAGACGATATATAAGACGAAAAGAAGAAAGAAGAAGTATTTTTTCATTAATTATTGTGTTATTACTATTTTATTTTCTTTTTTTAATAAATCATATCTTTTTTTCAAAGTTGATCATTTTAATTTCCCACATTTTGGGGGCTCGTCCGGGATCAAATTTTTATTTCGTCGTGGGATTTAAAGTGTTCGACATTGCAAGTTCAAGAGACAAAAATAAGTGTTTTTTTTTATTTTACTCTTCAAAAATTATATATCACGTGAGTTCATCTTTAAAGACATTATAAACTTATGTTTTAATCAATCATGACTTCGTTGAATGATATTACCTGGTTAAAATCTAATCTGAGTTTTGCGACATTTAAAACAATAAAATTACTTTATAAATTGATATTCGGGAAAGATGGTAATAATAAATCAAGGTCAGAAGTGAGAGAATTCACTGGTTTTGAATTTAAAGAAGATTCGGAAGAATACAGAAATAAATTAAAGTTTATTAATGATAATTTTTTAGTGAAAGATTTAATCGAAATTGCACAAGTTTTACGCAGAAAATATAACTGTCCAAAAAATGATCTGATTAAACATATTTTAAAAGCTCTGATGAACACGGAAGATGTAGCCTGGGAAGAGGATGAAGATGAAGATGAAGATGAAGAGGAAGAGGAAGAGGAAGAAGAAGAGGAAGAAGATGAAGAAGAAGAGGAAGATAAAAATGACAAAGAAAAAAATGAAGGAAATGATAGAAATGGGACTCGTGAAAAAATTAATTTACCGCATGTTTCATTTATGCCTACATCGTCAATGTTTTCGATGAATTTTAAAGATATCGAAGGATCAATTCGACCATTTGATGGTACAAGTACGTATTCTATTAAGAAATGGGTTTCAGAGTTAGAAGACCTCTCTAAACTTTTCAATTGGTCCGAATTGCACATGTTTGTGTTTGGGAAGAAATCGTTGACGGGATTGGCAAGACTTTTCATTCAAAGTGAAGAAAATATAAATTCTTGGAAATCACTCAAGAAAGCTTTACTAAAAGAATATTCTTCTAAGCTGACCAGTGCTGAGCTGCATGAGCTCCTCCTAAAGACGAAGATGGAAAAGACTGAACAGGTCGAAGAATATTTTCTGAAGATGAAAGAAATTGCTAGCCGAGGATCAATCGATACAAAGTCCTTAATCAAATATGTCACAGATGGGATGCCCGATACGACAAATAATAAAATGATTTTGTATGGAACGGCAAATATCACAGATTTCAGAAAGAGATTAAAAATCTATAGCGATATTAGATCCAAATTGGAGGAAGAAAAAAGGATTCATGAAAAGATGAATACGGCAAGTATTAAAGAGAAGGTGTCAAATGACGAATCGAAACCTATGAGGTGTTATAATTGTGGCTCCCAGGGACACAAATCTCCTGATTGTCCTTCCAAAGAACTTGGAATTAAGTGCTTCAAATGCAATCAATTCGGTCACCGTAGTTTTGAATGCAAAGAAGGTAAAGAACTCCAAAAGCTCCCAGATCGTTCTCCTGCTGAGATTTACATGAATAAAGTGGAAATTATTAAAGATAAAATGCATAAATTCGTTCAACTCAATAAGAAAAAAATAAAAGTCATAATAGATACCGGAAGTAAGGTGAATCTAATCAAGGAAAGCATATATGAGTCGATAGGATCTCCAAAGCTTTATTCTGCAGATCTATCTCTTACGAGTTTTGGTGGTACTGAAATCAAGACGTCCGGTTTCTTTCAAGGCGAAGTAACAGTAGAAGACAGTATTTTCATCACTAGAATATATGTCGTACCAAACGGGATCATGAATACGAATCTAGACGGGGTTGTTGGTGAAGAACTTCTCAATCAGGCTGATTTAATAATAAATAGGGACGGAATAAAGGTGATTAAGAGGAAAAGTGAAGAATCTTTGAATAATATAGAAGATGAAGAACTAGATACTGGTGTGGAAGCGACCAAGATTTTTAAACAGAAACCAATAAACATGATTTCAAGTTATAAGGCGAAGAAGACTAAAACTACAAATCTGGAAATGAAAATAATTTTTAAGTACGAAAGACCCATATCAAATAACCCAAGACGATTTCCATTGCATGAGCGGGATATTGTGGACAGTGATATAAAGGAATGGCTTAAAGATGAGATCATTGAGCCATGTTTATCGGAGATCATTCCTACCAAGGGGTACCAACAAGTGAGTATGCTTCAGCAGGATTTGGTTTCGAACTTTCACCGAAGTAATGGGACGTCTCCAATTGAACTAATGCTTGGTACGAAGATGAGGGATCGTACAAGCCATAATATCAAGAATCTTGTAGAGGAAGAGATGATAGCCAACTTTGGAATGGATGAATTAAAGAAAAGTCCGAAAGTCCAAATTATGAAGGGTCAGGAAGAGAACAGAAGAAATTATGATCTAAGGGAAATGAAATTGAACGAATACAAAGCTGGTGATCTAGTAGCTATCAAAAGGGTTAAATTCGACCCTCGACTCAAGTTAAAACCGCGATTTCTCGGACCGTATCGAATCACCAAAGTGAAATCGAATGATACATGTGATGTTATCAAGGAGGGCTTCCAGGAAGGACCTTTGAGGACCTCCACATTCGCTGAGTATATGAAGAGATGGTTCGATGAAGATTATGAATCACTATCGTCCGAGGCGGACGAAGACCAGGACGGCCGAAGTGTGGGGTCGCTGTTTAAGCAAACCGTCAAGGAAGAGAGGTCGCTGTTTATACAAATCACCAACTAGCCAAGAGTAGCGCGACTGGTGGCAAAAAAGGGAATTAAGACTGACAGCTGATGAGAGAAGAAGCGAGAAAAAAAGAAGTAAAGACGATATATAAGACGAAAAGAAGAAAGAAGAAGTATTTTTTCATTAATTATTGTGTTATTACCACATATATTTACTATTCTCGCCGTCCGCCTTCGACGGGCTAACAGGGGAACTTCGCCTTCATGGACTCCCTTCCAGCTCGGGCTCGCCTGCGGTGGACCTTCGCTTTTTCTTAATTATAAAAAAAAACAATTTTTTTTTTATAAAAAAAAAAACATTCACACTTTTTTTCTCATTCACACTCAGATTCACACAGTCCTTTCGGCAAATTACGCCATTTAAGACTTTTATCGATACTCGTATGTTTAATATATCTATTGGGGGTCCAGGCATTTCAATATAAGCCATTTGCTATCCAAATGCCTTAAATATAATCATTGAACTGCCTGGGATCCGAACCCGCGACGTTCGGTATACGAGGTTAGCATGCCTAGCCCTACACCAAGCCCCGAGAGCAAAACAAAACAAAAACAATTATTTATTACTATTCCAATCCAGTGCCTGCTTAAGGATTTGTTTACATTCATAGAATACATAAATGCAAAGAATACATAGATATTTCTCTATACATTTCCTATGGGAGAAATCGTAACTTTACCAATTAATAACTCAAAAAGTTATAGGAATTTCGGGACCCGAGTATTTTTTCCCGGGACTCTCCAAAACATCCTCTATAAAACTGCAAACATTCGTTTCAAAATTCCAACGGGAAGTTGGTCAAACAGTGTGTGACAGACAGACGGACAGTCAGACAGACAGACGGACGGACAGACGGACGAATAGACGGACTCTCCCCAATTATTATATATAGATTTTTTTGTTACCATTTTTACTTTCTCTTACCTATGTATATATGTAATATATATATAGAGAGAAAGTATTGGATTCATGTCAAAAATTCGATGTCGAGATTTTGATGGATCTTCACGTTTTGAGGTCCCCTGAATCCAAAAAGTGGTTTTCGCGACATGGTCTGTCTGTCGTGTGTGTGTGTGTGTGTCTGTGTGTGTTCAATTTTAAGCATGAAGGAATTGAGCTATGAGGCTGAAATTTTATATTTAAGTTAAACACCCCCCGGGACCGACAAAATAAGCTTTTAATCAAAATCGCCCAAAGAGTACTAGTAGTTTACTGATGTACTTTTTCAGTTTTTTTCGATTTTCTAAAAATTCGCTCTAACGATTTTGGTTAAAATTCAAAAATCAATTATTTTTTAGATGCTCTTTCAAATGTATATTCTCGTTTTGCCCTCAAAATTGTTTGAAGCACACTTTACTCTTGTGCTTCATAGGAAAGATAGAAGAAATGGTTGCCATGGTAACAAAATATTTTCCTATGTTTATAAATTTGACGTCTTAAATTCTAATATATTGGCGGAAACTAAATATATGTCGACACAAAAAATATGGTGTGACAAGCACAGAACACAACTTTCGATTACCGAAGGTAAGAGAAAGTTGTGTGCTGTGCGACAGTCACACCAGATTTTTGCATTTGCAACCATTTATCCTATCTTTCCTATGAAGTACAAGAGTAATGTTTGAGGTTTGTGAAGGGTCTGCGTTTGGACGTGCGCATCACCCCGCATCTACGGGACTTAAATTGGCTCACAGTTGCCAATCGTCGAAAATATTTCCTCGGTTGTCAGATTTTCAAGATCTTGAGTGTGGTGTGTCCATCATATCTGCGTTCATTATTTGTATATCAATCTACTGTCCGAGGAAGGGAAACCAGATTGAATGACAGCTGCTTATATGTTCCACGTCACAATACGGACATGTATGCGAGGTCCTTTCCGGTCGCGTCCTGTCGTCTGTGGAACTCTCTTCCTCCGGATATTAGAGAGTCCCGCACCCTTGCAGTCTTCAAGAATCGTTTATTTGCATTTTTACAAAATCTATAATAATTTATGTGTACAATGTAAAAAGAAAAAAAAAAGGAAGAAAAGAAAATTTTATGTACATATGTTCTATGGGACAATGTCCCAGAACATTTCTGCTTGTGTTAAATAAATAAATAAATAAATAAATAAAGTCTGCTTCACAAGTTTTCAATGGCAAAATGAGAATATACATTTTAAAGAGCATCTAAAAAATAATTGATTTATGAATTTTAATCAAAATCGTTTAAACGAATTTTAAGAAAATCGAAAAAAAAACTGAAAAAGTACATCAGTAAAGTACTAGTACTCTTTGAGCGATTTTGTTCGTGTTACATCCCAGGAGAGTACCTAACTTAAATATAGAATATAGAGTAATGAATTTTTTAAATTTCGCTGACGACATAATTAATTAATTCATAGGTCTAATGACCTAACTAATTAAGGCTCTATTTAATGTTAGGGACAGCTTTAAAATAAGGAGTTTGTTTCAAATGCTCCTCCGGGATCAATATATTCTCTCCTAATGCTACAGCTCTTAATGCTCCTTGATTGCTGGAAAACATGACTCAATGGGGACTTAGCAGAGGAATTCCGGGATTAGTGTCAGTGCAAATTAACTAACACTATATGACTTTCTTTCTTTTCTAGCTTGTTTGCTATGGATTAATCAAAATCACGTTTGAGGGATTGTGTGGTGTGAGGACACTGTGACAAAAGAAAGAGATTAAAGTCAAATTGTTTTTTTTACTTTCTCTTACCTCTATATATATGTTAATATAAAGAGAAAGTATTGGATTCATGTCAAAAATTCGATGTCGAGATTTTAATGGATATACACGTTTTGAGGTCTCCTGAATCCAAAAAAAGTGGTTTTCGCGACATGGTCTGTGTGTGTTTAATTTAAAGCATGAAGGAATTAAGCTAGGAGGTTGAAATATTATATTTAAGTTACACTGTAAAAAAAAATATAAGTTTTCAATCATTTTTCATATACTTCGGTGAACCAACTTTTAAACTTATCTTTTTCTTTTGTGTGCCGTCAAATTTTGAAATCGTTAAAAGTGTACCGCGACAAGTTGAGAATCACTGGTCTAAACGTTCTCAAATGACTCGACTACCTCAAGGAATTTTTATAAATATTATTTTATAATTATTTTAAGGAAACTTGAAATTATTCTTTTAAAATTTATTTCACAAATTTAAATTTATTAAATTCTGGCTTGAAATTCGCGCTCTAAACTATTTAAATATTTATGAAATCATACTAATTAAATAATTTTTATAAAGTAATTCAACTAAATAGCTATAAAAATTCAAATTAACAATTTTTACCAAAATAATTAATTTTAAAATATACAAGAAATTTGTTAGGTTGGCAACAAATTGAACTTTCTCATATATGTTCATAAACAGTTTATGAAACAGAGTTCCTATACTTGTAAAGGAAGTTTTTGGAAGTTTTTTTAACAGTGTAGGCACCCCCTTAGTCGTGAAAATAAGCTTTTAATCAAAATCGTTCAAAGAGTACTACTACTTTACTGATTGTACTTTTTCACTTTTTTTCGATTGTGTCAAAATTCGCTCCATTGAAATCTTCTGAAGCACACTTTACTTTTGTACTTTATAGGAAAGTTAAGAGAAATGGTTGCCATGGTAACAAAATATAAATATTTTTCCATGTTTATAAATTTTACATCTTGAATCTTCGAATGTACCGTGCTGTCGGAAACTAATCATATGTCGACACACTGGTGTGACAAGCACAGAATACAACTTTATCTAACTGAAGATAAGAGAAAGTTGTGTGCTGTGTGATCAGTCACACCAGATATTTTTAATAGCATTTAATTTATATATGTTTATAATACAATTATTATATACTTTATATATAGTTACTGTTATATTTATGAATTCAACAATAAATTTCTGGTTCTAGTTGTAATATTTGACATCTTGTAATAATAATTCTTCCTTTGTCCCCATGACCTCCCGTGATTGGAACAAGCTCCCTGCGTTTATCTTCCCCAAAACCTACAATCTTCAGACTTTCAAGTCTAACCTCAACAGGCATCTTCTCAGTTCCCACAGTTGAGTTCCCCTTTTATCCTTCTCCTTTTGTTTTTATTTTCTTCTTCGCTGCATGACCACTGGTCATTATAGGTCTTCGGACCTTATGCACCCATTGCAAAAAAAAAAGTTTTGTTTTCAGTTTCTCTCAGTGACTTGCTTATCAGATGTTGTCTCCATCCACATGTAGAATGGCTTCTCATGCATTTTATTATTTTGTAAAACGCTCCACTATTATATAATTTGATGCACTGAGGATGGTTTGTGTTAGGCATGCCGAAATAAGGTTATTTTGACGTGGAAAGCAGTCGCTGGTTGTTTCTTCTCCATAACCTAGATTCAATCGTCCCAGCATACGTGAATTTCTTTTACTTTAAATATATACATATATCCGGTCCCAATATTATGCTAGGTCTCATCTTTGGAAAAATTCGGGTTCTAGTTCGCTTTGATATATTTGAAATTTTAAGTACCAATATGAAATTAAGCTAGATTTCGTCCTTGGAATACTTCGAGTACTATTACTTTAGTGAGGCATAATACTTTTTAGTTTTTTTTTCAAATTTATCAAAAGAAAAAACCACCTCGGTCATCCTGGAACTATAATTTAGTTCCATGGGACAGCCATAAGTGGACCGCGGCCCATGGGTTGGGAACCGCTGTTTTGTTGGATATTAATTTAATATTTTGTTTTTACAAGAATTTCCAATAAAATAGACACAGAAAAACAAAAATCTGGTGTGACTGGCGCACAGCACACAACTTTCTCTTACCTTCGGTAATCGAAAGTTGTGCACTGTGCTTGTCACACCAGATTTTTCGTGTCGACGTGTATTTAGTTTCCGACAGTAGGGTACAATTGAATTCAAGATGTAAAATTTATAAGTATGGGAAAATATTTATATTTTGTTACCATGGCAACCATTTCTCCTATCCTTCCCTATGAAATACAAGAGTAAAGTGGTCTTCAGAAGATTTCAATCGCAAAATGAGAATATACATTTTAAAGATCATCTAAAAAATAATTGATTTTTTGAATTTAAAAAAAAATCGTTGGAGCAAATTTTGAGAAAATCGAAAAAAACTGAAAAAGTACATCAGTAAAGTACTAGCACTCTTTGGCCGATTTTGATTAAAAGCTTATTTTTCCGGTCCCGGGGGGTGTTTAACTTAAATATAAAATTTCAACCTCATAGCTCAATTCCTTCATGCTTAAAATTGAACACACACCCACCCACCCACCCACAGACAGACCATGTCGCGAAAACCACTTTTTTGGATTCAGGGGACCTCAAAACGTGAAGATCCATCAAAATCTCGACAGCGAATTTTTGACATGAATCCAATACTTTCTCTCTATATATATATTACATATATACATAGGTAAGAGAAAGTAAAAATTGAAAGATTATTTTGAAATTTGAGAAATTTGGCTTTAAATAAATAAAATTTCGACATTTTTGTCTTTATTCTATTTAAATTGTAATTATTTATTAAAATGATATGGATTTGTGTTAAATTTACTTAGAAATGGATAAGATATTTCATATTAAATGTTGAATAAATTACAGTATCATTAAGATAGATTAGAACGGGTCTTAAGAAGTAACAAAATGTTACGTTTTTTTCGACGCACATATTATTCATTTCCTGAAACGAGTTGACTGAAAAATTACGTCACTATATCAACAAAATGCGTTGTAGAATGAAATGGACCCACTATAATTCAATTGTGATCAAACGTTTTATTATTATTCTTTCTGTCTGCTCCCAGAGATGTGTAGGTATATAAAATTTTATTGAGTGAAGTTCTCGTTTTTTTTCCCTCCATCGACTTCTTTTTTATAGTCTTCAGATCATAATAAAATTGTTTTTTTATATACAGTACAAAACTCCATAAAATATCCAATAATATTGACAAATACATTTAAATATCGCTATTTACGTTACGAATATCTCTTTAACGAAGTATGGTGGGGGATATATTTATTTCACCTGCCACGCCCTCTAATCGCCATTTTTTTAAAATATTTTATTTTTTTTGTGTGCAAATTTTTAAATTACATATTAATATTAATGACGTAATCATTTATTTATTTATTTTTTATTTTTGTTTAATAAAATTTTTTTTTTTTTAAACGTAGCTATATTTGAATTTTAAAACAAATTCATTTAATATTCATTAATAGCTTTAGAAATTAGAACATAAATAATTAATCAACACATGGCCGGAATGTAACAAAAAAAAAAAAATTATTATTTGTCAATGTTGTAGCATTTGTTACCAAACCTGCCTCCCTCCCTTCTCCTATTTTCCGCTTTAGGGTAGAATATATTTTATTAAAATATATATATATATATATATATATATATATATATATATATATATATATATTATTATTATTAATAATAATTCTAATAAAAAAGATTGCAATTTCAATTTAATAGGCGATATGAAATTTTTTTTTTTTAATTTAAACGTGGGATGAATAAAATTTCAAAGGATTTTTTTGTTTTTTACGTGGGTAATTTTATTTATTACATTGCTAGCTGCGCTGTCCGCCCTCATCGGGCTTAGCTCTATGGACACCCCTGGCGGTGGGCTCTCGCCATGTTCTGTAGTGTAGTCTAAAAAAAAATAATTATTATTTGAAATTCCGGATCCCCACTAAGCGTCAAAATTAACGTATCTAACATGGGCGTACCCAGGATCAAATCTAGGGGGGGGGGCATGGTCAGATCATGGTCATCCAGGGGGGCAGACCATAGTCGTCCAGGGGGGGGGGGCAGATCATGGTCGTCCGGATTGGGACATAGCTATTTTTTATATAGAGGGGAAAAGCCTTCGAATTAAAGGCCTAAAAACCCTCAAATCTTAACAAAAAAAAAATCATTCCTCGTCGCCATCCACCAATTTTGTTTGGTTTCATCACTTTATAAACATTTTTTTGCTTCTAGGGGGGAGGCAGTTGCCCCCCCCCCCTACCCCCCGCTGGGTACGCCCATGGTACCTAACACTTTGTTACGTGTTCTATCTACCTTAATGATACTCTAATTTAAGAAACTTTTAATATGAAATATCTTAAACATTTCAAAGTAAATTTAACACAAATACAAAATAATTTTAATACAATTTAAATAAAATAAAGAAAAATATGTCGATTTTCAATTTAAGGGACAAATCAACATAATCTCGATATGTTTTTGTTGGAAATTAATTCTAAATTTTGTTTTTGTAAGAATTTCCAATAAAATAGACAGAGAAAAAGCTGAAATTGATAGATTATTTTAAAATTTTAGAAATTGACGTTAATAAATAAAATTTCGATATTTTTGTAAAGAGAGAAACCGAAAATATTTCAAATTCAATAAATATACTTACCGAAAGCCAGTTCTAAATCAAAAAAATCTGGTGTGATTGTTGCAGAGCACACAACTTTCTCTTACCTTCGGTAATCGAAAGGTGTCTTCTGTGCTTGTTACACCAGATTTTTTTGTGTCGAGTTATAATTAGTTTCCGACAGTGCGGTACATTTGATTTGAAGATGTAGAATTTATAAACAGAAAAATATTTTTCTTTTGATTGGAACCATTTCTCCTATCTTTTCTATGGAGTACAAGAGTAAAGTGGTCTTCAGAAGATTTCAATGGCGAAATGAGAATATACAATTTAAAGAGCATCTAAAAAAAAAAATGATTTTTGTATTTTAAACAAAATTCATGGTGCGAAAATCCAAAAAAGTGATAAAGTAGGCTACATCAGTAAAGTACTAGTACTCTTTGGCCGATTTTGATTAAAAGCTTATTTTCACGGCCCAGGGGGGTGTCTAACTTAATTACAGGGGCGTATATAGAAATTTTTTTCGGGGGTGGGGGCCCGAATTCAAAAATTTTTCTGCGGAAATTTTTTTTTTTTAAGAAACTCAATTTTTTTTTATACGAAATTTTTTGCTGAACATTTTTTCTATTGCGGAATCAAAGTTGTCCATCCTGCGAAAAAAATTTGTTGCGCTGATGTCTGTATATCCCTATATATGTATATGTCTTTAGGAAATTTCGGGGGGGGGGGCCGGGCCCTCGGCCTCCCCTTATATACGCCCCTGCTTAATTATAAAATTCCAACTTCGTAGCTCAATTCTTTCATGCTTAAACACAGGCAGACAGACCATGTCGCAAAAACCACTTTTTTTGGATTCAGTGGACCTCAAAACGTGTATATCCATCAAAATCTCGACATCGAATTTTTTGACATGAATTCAATACTTTCTCTCTATATTAACATATATAGAGATAGGAGATAGTAGTAAGGTGGTATTGAAAGAAATCATTCTAAATAGGCTACACAGCTGAAAAATCGGGGGGGGGGCGTGATTAAGGAGGGAAAATCGCCAAAGGCAGAGTGTTTTAATGAATTCTGCGGGCCTTTTTTTTTTTTTTTTTTTTTTTTGAAAAGTGGCACACTCACTGTTTGTTGGTGCTGGTGGCCCTTTTGGCTCAATCATTTTGTAATTAAGTGCTTGAGCCCTGATGTTGCCCTGCGCTCTCCCTCCCCCCCCCCCCTCCCACATCCAGCCCCGGGGTGCGTTAATGACTCCCACGCGTCAATTATACGCAGAGGCCACTAAATTTGCGAGCAATTACTTAGGCCTACTCTTAGCCCAAATGGACAAGATGCAAAATCCATTTGCAGAAGTCATTAATTGATTCTTCTCCCCCCCCCGCTCGTTGTTTTATTTTTGTCTTTGAAAGGATCTTTTTGAAGATACTTTTAAAGTAGAAAATCAATTTCAAATTCAAAAGGGGAATTTTTTTATCATTCAAGTGGCTGAAATGATACAATGTTAGAATTTTTTTTAATTAATTAAAACTGGACTAGGAATACTTAGGCGATATTAATAAAAAAAATCTGGTGTGACTGGTAGTACAACTTTCTTTTACCTTCGGTCAGGGCCGCAGACAGACTTGACGGGCCCCCCAAAGATTTTTTTTTAAGTGAAACTTTAATTTGATCGCCTCAAATTTTTTCGCTCTTTTATCAGCATGTCGCGTTACAAGCCGTGACGTCAAAGGCTGTAACGCTACAAGCCATGACGACAAATAATTGGAAAGTTGAAATTTAATATATATGACGAATTATAAAAAAATAATTGTGAGATTTAATTTTTCAATTTTTAAATTGATAAAATATAATTTTTAAAATAATTTTTTTTTTTTTTTTTAGAACAAACCCTTTTCGGCTACAGAGGCCATTTAGGGGTTATTTATTTATTATATAAATTTAATATACATTGTATCGATGGCAACCGGAGGGCGTTCCACACGCTGATTGCTCGGGGTTACCAATCCCGAGCTTTCGCCGCGCTTGGCATTACTTAACCTCAACGATTGTGGTGACTGTTGATCTTCTCCGTTGCCAGGCCCCCGGCCTTAAAATAATTTAAAATGATTCAAATTACTAAATATATATTGTTCTCAGTTTTTAACATGCGTCTATTGATTTCCCATTTTTCAATTATCAAGTTAAGATTAAAAACGCGCGATTTGAATACCCTTAATTGAATAATTTTCTGAAAATTTTCGGTTAAACGCCTACAATCAGAAAAAAAGTTTCACTTGCATTGTGGTTTCATTAAACTACACAATGATTTTCTAGTTTGTATTTATAAAAGGCTATTCTAAAATTATTTTTTTAATTATAATTTTTAGATTTGCCCGTGACCCGAGGCTCAGAGAGAAGACACTAGCTTCACGCGCCAGGGTTTTGGGTTCGCTTCCCGTCCCAAGCGAGAAAATGGCAATGACTTTTTTCTTGTTTTATACAAAAAAAAGTGCACAGAGTAATAATGTTGTGATTTAAATAAGGAGATCTTCTTTTTCCCTACATGATGGGGATCTTATCTCAATTTCGATCATAATGGCGCTTGGTTCCTTTATCGACCATATATCCCATAAAATGGAGAAGTGGTCCAATTTAAAATAAAAGAAATATATGTTCTCATTATAGAACATGTCTTTATTTTATCTTACGTGATATTGTTAAAAAAAAAAGGCGAGAATATGATGACGTTTAGGAGGTTCTAATAAATGACTACAAAAAATAAAATGGTCAAACATCAGCAGAAAAAGAATACAGGATTTATTTGCACACGAGAACAAAAAAAAAAAAAAGAAGATATTCAAACCCCCCACTATGTTGTACGTTGTACGTGATATATCGAGTAAGTTGGGGGGTTTGGTTTTAACGAGCACCCTCTGTGCTGCAAGTGTCGGATCTTAAAGGGAACAGGGGGGGATCCCGACGCGTCGTCGCTATGGGAACCCCTCGACGACAACTGACCGGCACTTGAAAGGGGACAAAAAGCGAGCGCGTTTTCTTTCTAAAAAGGGAAGAAAAATTCAAATGTTATAATAAAATAAATATTATTCATACATGAATGTTATTTTTTTAAAGAATCAATTTCCGAATAAAAATAATAATATCCGTGATAATATTTATTTATAGAATGTGTAAAAAAGAATAGATATTAAAATTTTATTGGAATAAAATCCGAAATATCGAGTTTCCATACTTTCGATGGAAACAGGTAAGGTGTGACTGATCGCACAGCGCACATAACTTTCTCTATTACAAATTTGTGTAATGTGCTGTTCCTGTTCTAATCTACCTTAATGATACTCAACAGGAAAAGGTAGATGATGGCAGCTTTCAAAGGAACAACAACTTTATTTAAATATCGTCGACGTTTCGGGAACGCATCGCTCCCGTAGATTGATAGGCCTACATATAGGTCATACACTCTTTTAATCTTGGTCAGTGCTGATGTTTCGGGCCAATGCAACAATAAATTAAGCCCAGCCACGTACTACAATTCTCATAGAAACACTGTAAAAAAAAATATGAATTTTCAATCATTTTTCATATACTTTCGTGATTTAATATTAATATACCCAGGATATGAAATAAAATTAATATAAAAGTTTATGAACAAATTACCAACTTTTAAACTTATCTTTTTCTTTGTGTGCCGCTAAATTTTGAAATCGTTAAAAGTGTACCGCGACAAGTTGAGAATCACTGGTCTAAACGTTCTCAAATAACTCGACTACCTCAAGGAATTTTTATTAATATTATTTTATAATTATTTTAAGGAAACTTGAAATTATTCTTTTAAAATTTATTTCACAAATCTAAATTTATTAAATTCTGGTTTGAAATTCGCGCTCTAAACTATTTAAATATTTATGAAGTATATTAAAATCATACTAATTAAATAATTTTTATAAAGTAATTCAACTAAATAGCTATAAAAATTAAAATTAACAATTTTTTCCAAAATAATAAATTTTAAAATATACAAGAAATTGGTTAGGTTGGCAACAAATTGAACTTTCTCATATATATTCATAAACAGTTTATGTAACAGACTTCCTATACTTGTATAGGAAGTTTTCTTGAAAATTTTTAACAGTGTAGACAAGGGATTTATTTCATTTCATTTGAAAGATTCCAGCTAATTAATTAACGGTAAAAAATTAATTATTTTTTAACACAATGATTACTAATTTAATTATCTATAAAATATAGAGCGAATTTTTTAAAAATATCTTTTATTTAATGCGATTAATCTAAAAAATCAAAATTTATTTTTTCGAAAATAAAACAAAGGGCTTCTATAAGTTGTGGATATTTTAAATAGCTTTAATTTAAAAAAAATTTGAGGTCGATAGCTTCTAAATTGTGGCCGCAATCTCCCAAAATTAGCACCCCGAGACGCGCACCTTAAATCGTCTTGTGAGGTTGCAGCCCTTCCAGGCGTCTAGAATTGTGACGTAGTTCCAATCTTGCTTGGTAGATGGCGCGCAGTTTTTAAGATCTTTCTTTAGTCAATGAAATTTTAATTTCATTAGTATAATAGGCGGATGCGAACCTGATTATGTTAATTAACAAAAGAAGATAATAAATGAAATAATTATACATGATATAAATCTAGTCAAGTTCAATCAGCATAACAGATTCTTTAGACAATGATATGGTATGAAATTAATATCAAAATCATCCAAAGATATAAGGTCATTAACTGCATGTTGGCATCTTATTATTGGGTTGTTCTTGTTTATGATGTTTACATAAAAAATACTTTTTGACCTGCACTGCCAATTACATTTAAAATTTACCCTCTCAAGTAACATAGGGCAATTTATTGAGTTATTTAATAATCTATGCAGGAATAAAATGTCATAATTGTTCATTAATTCTCTAATAGCCTTTAGACCAATGATTCTATAAAAAAGTGTATAATTGAAACATTGATAGTGGTTAAGATACCTCCGGAAGGATTGCCAAACAAATTTTTTTATTATCTTTTCTAAAGGGTCAACATTGGTTACTCCCGCCCACACAACCGACCCATACATCATCTTGCTTAAGACCAAGCTCCTAAACAAGGTAATGGCACTCCTGATGTGAAGAAACTCCTTAGAGACAGTTGTTATCATTCCAAGGATTTTACTACAAGAGATACCGGTCATCTGAACATGATACTTGAAAGTCAACTGAGTGTCAAAATATACTCCAAGATCTTTTACAATCTCTGTTCTGTCAATATTGTGGTCTTCTAACTTGTAGGGGTATAACAATGAGATTCTTCTTTTTTTCCTTGAAAAAGTCATAACTTTAGTCTTGTTGTGGCTGATGCTCAGTCCATTTGCGGTACACCATTCCACTATGGAATCCGCGTCCGTCTGCAACTCCAGACAATCTGCAGTGTCCCTTATGGATCTAAAGATCTTCAAGTCGTCCGCGTAAAGGAGTACGTCGGAACATCTCAATACAGTCAGTGACATCGTTCACAAATATCAAGAACAGAAGTGGTCCCAGAATACTCCCCTGAGGAACCCCAGAATCGACCCCGTAGGTACTCCCAGTTACTATGTTATTACATTTTATTATATTCAATCTATTTCCTAAGTAACTAGAAAACCAGTTACAAAGTCGTTGACCAATTCCATAGCGTAGCAGCTTCTCTACCAACATATTATGATTAACACAGTCGAATGCCTTCGTCAAGTCAAAATATATGGTATCCACCTGATCACCGGAATTCAGGCTGTCCGTTAGATAAGAAGTGAAACAGGTCAAGTTAGTTATAGTTGATCTGCCAGCAATGAATCCATGTTTCTTTTCACTGATAATTCCGCCGAAATAGAAGCTAAGTCTCTCATACATTATTCCTTCGAAGATTTTGGCGAAGTTGTTTAGTATACTACTAGGCCTGTAGTTAGAAACTTCCACCACAGAGCCGCCTTTATGTATTGGGACAATATATGCACGCTTCCAAAGATCGGGGAAGATTTGTTGTTTGATACTTTGATTGAATATATACTCAAGCGGGTCCAATAGCACCTCAAGGCAACCCTTTATTATGAAAGAAGGAATACAATCAGGTCCACAGGAGAAGCCAGGTTTCAGTCTTTTAGCTGCAGCGACGATGTCGTTATAGGAAACCTCAAAATGTGGAAAAGTAGAATTCGATTCCCTGACAGATGAGTAAAGAGAATGTGGCTTAGATGGAATGCAATTGCTGAAGTAATTAGCAAACAGCTCAGCAGTACTATCATCATCCATCAAGCATCCAGAACCGTCGGACAAGTAGACATCAGAGTGCGTCCCGTTGACATTATTTTTAATATAATTCCAGAATGTTTTCGGGTCCCTGGATAGGTTTCCCTCAATGCCCTTAAGGTAAGATGCTTTTGCCAATTTCAATTTTTGTTTAAATAAATGGCGGGCTTCACTAAATCTTCTGTAGGTCTCAGGGGAAGGGCGCATTTTCCATTCTTTATGCAAAAATTCTTTTTGCATTTAAGTGTATCAATGACTTAGTATACCATTTAGGATAGCCCTCATTTTTACACCTATTAATTCTAGGAATAAATCTTCTCATAGAGTCCACCAAGCAATCCGTAAAGTCCACCACCATGCCAGAGACGTCTCCACAGCCGAGTAGAGCGCTCCAGTTCTTATTCTTCAGGTCGAGGTACAGTCCATGGTAATCACCCAGTTTATAATTAAATCCATCGTGGAAGGTTGGCGGGCTGTGTCTTGCACGAAATTTAATATCAATGGAGAGTGTTGGATGATATTTGTCGGGCCTGACTAAATAGTGTGGCGAGGGAGAGATGCATGCTTTACCCGGAAAATTGGTCAGAAAAAGATCCAGTAGATCTCCATAGCTGTTACGGACAAAATTACTTTGTTCTAGGCCGAGAAATGCCACAAACGACATGATAATAAGAGCTCTCTTTCTGACAGTAGATGAGCAACTCAACAAAGAAAATGAAGACCAGTCGATTCGGGGGCAATTAAAGTCACCAACCAACGCAATATTATAGGATACTGGGTCTACACTTGTTTCCAGATTTTCAAGGTATCTATTTAGTACGAGATCATCCATATGAGGGGGCACATATAGGTTACCTAATAGAAGAGGTTTCGCATGATTATTCTCGTTGAATTGGATCCAGACTGCCTCGATGTCTTCAGATTCAAGATCGCGCCTTCTCAGCACAGGGATATTCGTCCTGACAGCAGTTAGTAAATATTTTTTATTATTAATAATCATGTTTTATGTTTTCTTTGATCAAAGATAGGAAGTTTTCTTGAAAATTTTTAACAGTGTAATTAAACATACATTTAATGGTATATGCAAATTTGTATTATAATTTTGTATGATCAATCTAAATAACATCAACAATTTATCGTCCTGAAGATGGGAGCGATGCGTTCCCGAAACGTCGACGATATTTAAATAAAATTTCTGTTCTTTGCTGGCTGCCTTCATCTCCTGTTGAGTATCACTCAGCCATTCTTCTTTTCTTAATGCTACTCTAATTTAAGAAACATTTGATATAAAATATCTTATCCATTTCTAAGTGAATTTAACACAAATCCATATCATTTTAATAAATAATTACAATTTAAATAAAACAAAGACAAAAATGTCGAAATTTTTTTTATTAACCTCATATTTATAAAATTTTAAAATAATTTCAGTTTTTCCTCTATTTTATTGGAAATTCTTAAAAAAAAAATAAATAAATTTTGAATTAAAATCCAACAAAACATATCGAGATTATGTTGATTTGTCCCTTAAATTGAAAATCAACATATTTTTCTTTATTTTATTTAAACTAGCCGCCTTCAGCGGGCTTTGCACCCATACACCCACCGCCAGCTGGCTCGGGCCCGCATGCAGCGGACCCTCTTTATGAAAAAAAAAAAAATTATCATTACAATTCCAATTCAGTGCCTGTTTGAGGATTTGTTTACATTCATAGAATACACAAATGCAAAGAGTACATAAATATTTTTTTATACATTTCCTTTCTAAGGAATCGTAACTTTAAAAATTATTAAGTCAAAAAGTTATAGGAATTTCGGGATGAAAATAATTTTCTTATAATCTCTAGAAGATTCTCTTTATGACAGACGTACATTAGCAAATTAAATATATAGATTGTATTAAATTGTATTAAAATGATTTGTATTTGTGTTAAATTTACTTAGAAATGTAGAAGATCTTTCATATTAAATGTTTCTTAAATTACTGTAGCATTAAGATAGATTAGAACAGGTATTATGAAGAAGAAACAAATATTTTGCATTTTTTTTTTTTTAACACACACACTTTTTTCTCATTCACACTTACATTCACACACACACATACACACAGTCTTTTCGGCAACTTAGGCCATTTAAGACTTTAGACGATATCCGTTTTATAGAGTAATATACATATTGGGGTCCATGCATTCTTATTTCATTTGGTATCCAAATGCCTTAAATAAAATCCTCGGGTCCGAACCCGCGACGTTCGGTATAGAAGGTAGGCACGCTACCAACTACACTAAGCCCGTAGTCCATCTAAACATTAGAAAATATTTATATTTTGTTACCATGGCAACCATCTCCTTCTTTCTTATGAAGTACAAGAGTAAAGTCTGCTTCAAAAGATTTCAATTGCAAAATGAGAATATACATTTTAAAGAGCATCTAAAAAATAATTGATTTTTGAATTTCAATCAAAATCGTTAGAGCGAATTTTGAAGAAATCAATAAAAACTGAAAAAGTATATCAGTAAAGTACTAGTACTCTTTGGCCGATTTTGATTAAAAGCTTATTTTTCCGGTCCCGGGGGTGTTTAACTTAAATATAAAATTTCAACCACACACGCCGGATTTTATATATTTAGTATAGACATAATAATAATGTTATTAGAAGAGTAAAAGAGTAGGTAGGTTTATTATTATTATTATTATTGGGCTTTATTTTTATTTGTAAAGAATTTGTAACGAAACAACGCAACGCACAACAACATTCATTGATTGAAAGCGACGATGTCAGCAAAAAGCCAGAGCCAACCCAACTTCTCTGCTTTTGTGCCACAAAAGCGAAATAGCATAGAAAGGTTGAGAGGAGTTGGGGGGGGGGGGTTGTCCTCTAATTGGCGGCTTTGGTCGAAAACCTGAACAGCCAATTGAGTTAGGATAACACACGCCTCTGGAATGAAACGAACACTCTAAAGAAGGGGGGGGGGGGGGGGAGACTACTCATAAAAATCTGTAGACGAGAGTCAACAAATTCAATTTCATATTCATTTGGTCTATTTTTTTTATACTTTCTCTTACCTATATATATGTTAAGGGGGTTGAGAAGCGACGTCTAAACGTAGTTTAAAAAAAAAACAGACTATTATAAGGAATTTTTCAATGCGGTTTTTTTTTAAATGAATTAAATTCATAAGAGATTATTGGGACATCGAGCTATAATTTTTTTAATGACTTATTAAAAAATTATCGTAATTAATTTTTTTGTTATCAAGCAAATACAAAAAAACAATCTGTCCCAATAATCTTTTTTAAATTTAAAAATGAATTTATTGTTATTATTAATCACATATTAATTAAGAAATTTTTAAAATAAGCTTAGATGATTTATTTAAAAATCAACTGTCAAATTAGTTCAACATTCTTGCAATAGATGGCAGGCTAGTCTAACAGCCGATCCCCTTTTGGCCTATATTTATATATTTTCATGCTTTTATAAAAGATACATAATATATAATAACATTTATAAAGTATTTATTGTTAAAAAAATCAATCAAATGCATTAAATATTATTAGCTACCATTCTGACATCTCTTAGCAAATTTTTGAATTACTTTTTACACATTTAAATTTTTTTTTTTTCAATTCTTATGAAATTTTGTATTTATTTACGATTCTATATTGTGTATAAAATGTCCAAATATGAGATTAAAATTTTGAAAAATAACCATAGTTTATTTCAAGCAGTCAACATTTAAAATACACAGAACCTATGGACATTTTGAATCAATTGACTTTTTTACTTTTTCTTACCTCTATATATGTTAATATATAGAGAGAGAAAGTTTTGGATTCATGTCAAAAATTCGATATCAAGATTTTGATTGATATATACGTTTTGTATGTTTTGAGATCCTCTGAATCCTGATTTCGCGACGTGTTCTGTCTGTCTGTGTTGAAGCTTGAAGAAATTAAGCTAGAAGGTTGAAATTTTATATTTAAGTTAGGTACCCTTCCGGACATTCAAAATAAGCTTTTGAACAAAATCGACCAAAGAGTACTAGTACTTTACTGATGTACTTTTTCAGTATTTTTCGATTTCTTTGCTCCAACGATTTTGATTAAAATTCAAAATTCAATTTTTTTTTAGATGCTCTTTAAAATGTATATTCTCATTTTGCCCACAAAATTGTTTGAAGCACATTTTACTCTTGTATACATGTATATATACCAAACATACATAACTTCGATTACCGAAGGGTAAGAGGAAGTTGTGTGCTGTGCGACCAGTCACACCATATTTTTTATTTCTATTTAAGGTCTTTTTCAGAACTCAATACTTTCTCTCCAGCCTCAAATGATGTTAAAAAAAAAAATTTACATTTTTCTCCTAACGTTGAATTTGCAAGTCTAGCATTTTAATAATAATTTCAGACTTCTTTAATAGATAATAAATATTTCTTTAAATGTTCCCAAAAGAATTAAAAAAAAAAAAGAGAGATTTTGGTTTTAGCGTGAATAGACATTTATTCCTTTCCCCCCCCCTCCCCCTCCACCCTCTAATTCCCCAACGTAAGTACGTAGTTAAACAACCGTTACTTTCTACTCTTTTTTTTTTTCTAAGTTACTATTTTATTTTAATATTTATCGGGACAATTTATATCTGTTGGAAACATGAGTGGAAGAGATAGTAGAGCGCCCGCCCGCCCGCCCTTTTCGGTTGGGTTTTACACCATTAAACTTGAAGCGAATAGCGATTTATCACCAAAAGCGAGAGAAAGAGAGAGAGAGAGAGAGAGAGCAATATGATTTCTCTAAAAGAACAAGAAGTCTTAAGAACATCGGCTAAAGCTTAGAACTTGCTTTACTTATTGAGAGAGAGGAAAGGACCTACTCAAAAGAGGAAGAATATTCGTTATGTTTGAGCTCAAAAACTCAAGAACATTTTATTTGCTTTTTAGAAAGTATAGAAATTTGTATTCGTCAAAAAATTCGACTTTTTGATGGTAATACACATTTTGAGGCCCCTCCTAAGTTCAAAAATCTAGTGTGACTCGCGCACAGCACACTTTTTCATACCGACGACAAGAGAAAGTTGTGTACTGTGCTATCACACCAGATTCACATCTATTTGCCATTTCTCCTATCTTCCCTATGAAATACAAGAGTAAAGTGGTCTTCAGAAGATTTTAATTGCAAAATGAGAATATACATTTTAAAGAGCATCTAAAAAATAGTTGATTTATGAAATTAAATAAAAAAATCGCAATTTGAGAAAATGGAAAAAAAACTGAAAAAGTACATCAGTAAAGTACTAGTACTTTTTGGCCGATTTTGATTAAAAGCTTATTTTTACGGTCCAGAAGGGTAGAAAACTTAAATATAAAATTTCAACCTCCTAGCTCAATTCCTTCATGCTTAAAAGTGTCCAAACACACACACACACACACACCGGAGACACACGCGGGACCCACTTTTTTGGACTCAGGGGACCTCAAAACATGTATATCCATCAAAATCTCGACATCGAATTTTTGACATGTTCGCAATACTTTCTCTCTCTATATATTTCATATATAGGGTAAGAGAAAGTAAAATATGATCTCTGTTCAATTTTAACCATGAAAGAATTGTGCTACAAGAATGAGATTTTATATTTTGGTTAGGTGCCCTACTGAGGCGCGAAAATAAGCTTTTTAACAAAATCAGCCAAAAAGTACTAGTACTTTACTGATGTACTTTTTCAGTGTTTTTGCGATTATCTCAAAATTCGGTCCAATAATTTTGATTAAATTTCAAAAATCAATTATTTTTTTAGATACTCTTTAAAATGTATATTCTCATTTTGCTATTGAAATCTTACGAAAACCACTTTACTCTTGTACTTCATAGGAAAGGCCTTGTTAACAAAATATTTTTCTGTTCATAAATTTTACATCTTGAATTCAAATGTGCTATCGGGAACTAAATATAATCTGGTGTGGCAAGCACAGAACACAACTTTTAATTACCTAAGTTTGTGCAAGTGTAAACACCAGATTTTTATTTCATTCTATAGAGAATAGAAAATAAGATGGATGGGAAGTCCTGGACAATTACGTAGGCTTTGCAGCTAGTTATATGTTTTAATAAATAAGCCTATATGAAACAAAGTTTTTTTTTTTTTTATCCTTTTTAAAGAAGATAAATTGATCATTGGAACATCGCATTTTATTAAAAGCCTTTTTATATTGATAGATCAGCCATCCATCCATTCCTATATAAATTCCGTTCTTAAACAAACACAAACCTTGTAATTGAAATAACAAAGAAACTTTTTTTTTTTTTTTTCCCCCCTTAGATAGTTTTTTTTTTTATTGTATATTTATATTTTATCCTTTTCAGACACCTTTTAAAAATGGTAGCAGAGAAAAAGGAGAAAGTGAATTAAATAAGAAAAATCTGGTGTGACTGGTCGCACAGCATACAACTTTCTCTTACCTTCGGAAATCGTAAGATGTGTTCTGAGCTTGTCACACCAGATTTTTTGTGTCGACATATGACAGTACGGTACCAATTTATAGATGTAAAATTTATAAGAATGGCAAGCATTTCTCCTATCTCATCTATGAAGCACAAGAGTAAAGTGGTCATCAGAAGCTTTCAATGGTGTAGTGTCTTCTTCTTCTTCTTCGTCGCCTTAATCACGCGGTGCGGGGTCGGCGGCCATGGGAAGGAATAGAAAATGCCGGCCCGTCGCACGGTCTGACGCCTTTTGAAAATAGAGAAAGGAAGAGACGGGCATGCAAAGAACAGAAGTACTGCCAGTCCCATCTAGGACAGCTCGTGGTCGCCATCCACCTACAAGATGAGGGTCCCTGAGCTAATTACACTGGTGTAGTTAGTGTATTACTACTATATATTAATTATATTATATTAAAAGAAATAATCAGCAAGAAGTCAACCCAAAGGAAACTATTTAATAACAATAATATTTAGTACACATGATAACAGTGTATGTATAATTATACACATTTAAATATCCATCAAATGGCAAAATGAGAATAAACATTTTAAAGAACATCAAAAAAAATCAGGATTCGCAGGGACTTTGCAGCCAGGAGATTAAATAAAAAAAATATTTTATTTAATTTCTATTTGCCGACGTTTCGGTCGCCAATCACGACCTTTATCAGGTCATAAGAGACCTCCGAACAGCAAGTAAAGGATAATATTTTTGTACATATCAAACTAAAAAGAAATTATATTTAATTGCATTGAATATTAAAATGCCTAAGATCCAGTGGCGTAACCAGGGGGGGGCGAGGGGGCGCGAGCCCCCCCCGCCCCAGGCGCATCGAGCCCTTGGCGCCCCCCGAAACTGGCATAGGCGCCCTACGGCCTCTAAAATATAGCCCAGCGTATGTGATTTTATCATATTCTTTTCTACGATTGTCTTAAAAAATTGATTGTTTTCTTTTAAAATTATATTACAACTTGAATTCTACTATTTTAAATGAATTTAATTCCAAAAATAATAAATAACGTATATAGAGGCTTTATAATTAAAATTTTTTTTATTTTGCAATATATAAGCCTTAATTTGATGTTTTATGGCTGTGGAGATTTACTCAGGATTCGTATAAGCCTTAATATTTAATTTTTTGAAATTCAAAACTTTTTTAAGCATGAAGGAATTGAGCTATGAGACTGAAATGTTATATTTAAGTTAAACACCCCCCGGGACCGTGAAAATAAGCTTTTAATCAAAATCGGCCAAAAAGTACTAGTATTTTACTGATGTAGTTTTTCAGTTTTTTTCGATTTTCTCAAAATGAAAGGGCTTTTACCATTCTTCAGGCCCGCCCGAGCCCGCCCGGAATTTTTTCAAACCCGCCCATTCCCGCCCGAGATTTAGTGAATGAATGAACGAATGTCTAGCAATTTTTAAATAAAATTTCATTTGCATGCCCGTCCGCCCGAACCCGTTTATTTAGACTTGCTACCCGCCGTACCCGCCCGTAATTTTTTCATGGCCTCCAAAGCCCGCCCGGCCCGGTCCGCGGGCCGGGTAGGTAACGGGCCTACGGGCCAACCCGTACCCGTGCAGGGCTCTAATCGGGGGTTCGGATCCCAGGCAGTCTGATGATTTTATTTAAGCTATTTGGATACCAAATTTCAAAGTCAAAGTCTTATATGGCCTAAGTTGCCGAAAAGACTGTGTGCATGTGTGTGTGAGTGTGAGTGTGAATGGGAAAGAAGTGTGTGTTAAAAAAAAATATGGGGAATGACTTCCCCGAGACTTTATCGTATATTCTTTTGGAATTACGTCTGGGTGTGTGTGTGTGAACACGATTGCTTAAAAACCAAAGCAGCTAGATCGATAAAATTTGGTATATGCTCCTTACACTAAAATTGTAGATTTCTTTCAACTTTTGGAGTAAATACGTCACTTGGAAGTAGTACTTTTCCTAATAAGTTTTTTCAGAAATTTCGAAATTTTCAATTTCTTTGTTATATTATGATAAAATACTCAATTTTAAAAAGTTTTTATTCTTTGATATTTTTCCGAAAACTGAATAGTTTTTGAAATAATCACAGAAGAAAACGACATTTTTTCGTAAAAGCAAAGAAAAATCAAAACAAAATCATACAGGTGTCATTAAAAAACATGTAAATATAAACAAATTCATTTGTTTCACAAATTCGCTGAGGAAATTACAGGAGGCAAGAAATTTGCCCGCCGAAGGCGAGCAAGGGGGTCCAGGGGGCGGACCCCTGGAAAATCGGCGCCCTAGTTGAGCTTCGCCCCCCCCCCGCCCTCAAAGGCTGGTTACGCCGCTGGTACTCTCTCGTTAAAATGACTGGATTCGATCGTCGGAGAATTGTAGGTTTCGGTATATATATTTAAAATTTCACTTGAAGGTAAACCGAAAAAATGTTTTTC
>JAKCPI010016177.1:0-31973 GCA_023213315.1 Euborellia annulipes
TCGAAAAAAAACTTTGCAACCCAGTTAGCCAAACACATTTGAGGAAATTATTAGAGATGAAATCTGACAGATACCGAGTTATCAAAAATTAATTGTACCTGGATAAATAAATGGCCAAGCAGCTATGTTTTTTTATTGTTTTCGAACCCACAGTGACGTTTCGGTCGACTATGCCACCATCTTCATGGCTAGGGTTCAGTCAACACAAAATCCTCTTTTCTCTTATGTTCTTTGATAGACATTCCATAAATTTGATTAACGATCTATCAGGTATATTATTACATTCAGAGTCCACTCAAAAAATCCAATTTAATACTTGAGTAAGGTGAGGCAAAAGTCCGCAGTTTTTCTTTGGGAATTTTTTTTGACCTTCCTATGAAAGATACAATAAAAATAAGAACATCCCCTGAAAGCCTGGTTAATTGGCTATCTTACATAATTTTTTTGGTTTCCAATTCGGTAGCATAAGAGTAGGAGAGGTATTTAAACAAAAATTTTCATTTGCGGACTTTTGCCCCACCGAGGGGGTAAAAGTCCGCACTAGCGGGGCAAAAGTCCTTAGGTGCAAACAATTGCCCCTGCAGCGAACAACCTCTCGAACCAGGGTATAAAAAAGACTTAATAAGAAATACATTAAGTATAGGTATGTTTTATGTATTTATTTTATTTATTAGAAATACACAATAGGCCTTATAACAATTAGTCCCCAGTAAGATTGAAGTTCATAATCTGCATAAACATTTCGGGTCGTGGTCGTTTCCCTAGGCTCATTAATCCGAGAAAATACTAGGTAGGGGTATTAGAAACCCAGAAAATACTAGGTAGGGGTATTAGAAACTCGAATACCATTGGGTGACATTTGTTCCATTGGAGATCCATTGGGCCTTTTGCCCCGTCGAGGCCGCGGACTTTTGCCCCATTTAGCTATTTTCATCGAAGTGTTACAAAAAATTTTTATTGTTAACTGTAGAGAAGAAAAAGGTTTTAAAATATTTATTTAGGGTTATCAGCTTGCAATCAAAGACATTAGACAGTTAGAAAAGTGCATGCTGGTACATGTTGCAACCATGAGAATTTCCATAAATATTAGATGGAAGGTGACAAAAACATAAATTTGCTCATTGTTAACAATCGGCTTCAAACACGTTATTGAATTTGGAATCATCATCTGTTCTTGTTGTTACCAACCTAACAAAGTTGTTTAGAACAACGCCAAGTCTAACGGGGATTTTAAAATGAGGATTCGGACTTTTGCCCCGTGCGGACTTTTGCCCCACCTTACTCTATGTATTAATTTTATTCGCTCAGGGGCCCACATCTTGTGGGTACGTGAATGGCGACCACAAGCTGCCCGAGCTGGGACAGACAGTCCTTCAGTTCTTTGTATGTCTGTCTCTTCCTTCCTCTTTTCAACAGGCGTCAGACCGTACGACGGGCCGGCCCGTCCTATTTCTTCCGGTCGCAAAAACGCTTGCTAGGGAAGTAGTGAGGTCCGCTGACCCCGCATCGCGGGAAAAAGGCGAGGAGCAAAAGAAATATGTATTAATCTTATCTGAAAAATTTACGAGCGAATACGATTAGGTGGGCGAGATAGACAAGGGTCAAAAATCACGGGCGGGACTAGAAAAACGGTGGAGGGGGCAAAAGAGTTCGGCCTGTGAAGGTCTCTTCTTTAACGAGTTCCGATATTCTATTATTATTAGATCTTTTAGCGAGACGAATAGCTGAGTCAAGAAATGTACCAGTAGTAGGATAAAATAAAAAGCCGAATAGTTGTTTTTTTCTTTATTTTATTCAAACTCATAGCGCCGCACATAGGAGTATTTGTTCAATAAACCCGGACAAAAGTCGAAATCACTAAGTTACTCAAAAGTCGCAATAAACTCATTGTTTCTCAAGCTAGATAACCGGTGCGTCCTAAGGTAGGCTTAAAAATTCCATGGCTCTACACTTGTTTACATACGAGCAGTCGGAACTCAGTCAATATCTAGATCGCATCTCTTTTGTTCTAGGCTGCTTCGATTGTGCTAATAGTTTGTATTGCTCTAGTATTTCCGTGTGAATGTTTTACAAGAAAAAGCTTTTGAATATTGCAGAAGGAGGTACGTACTATATTTTAAAACATAAATTGATTCATTTGCAGTCAGAATTTTACATTTACAAACTATTTTACGAAGCCAAAATTTTTGGCATACATTTTTAGTTCAATTTTCAGACAAAAGCATTTTTGTTTATGTGTCTGATCTTGTCGGGCTATAATTTATATACTGTCTTAAAATATAGTTATTTGACTATTATATACCACTCTTACATCTTCCCCCTAAATCCCCCATTTTGTTTTACAGTTACTTCAAATTAATGAGTAAAAAAAATGAATTATTTCAAGTAAAACAAAATGTCGGACTTAAGGGATGATGTAAGTGTGCTATATAATAGTCAAATAACCATATTTTATGGCTATATATAAATAATAGCCAGAAAAGATCAAACACATAAACAAAAATGCTTTTGTCTGATAATTAAACTAAAAATGTATGCCAAAAATTTTGGCTTCGTAATATAGTTTGTAAACGTAAAATTCTGACTGAAAATGAATCAATTTATGTTTTGAAATACAGTATCTAAGTAGTAGTAGTAGCTAAGCTCAGAATTTACTATTTCCTTCCAAAACCTTGGGGGCGGGGGCGGTCGCCCCCCATTGTCACCCCTTAAAATAGCTTCCCTGTTTATGGCTACCTTAGGAGGGACCGGTTATCTGTTGAATAGCTTGAGGAACAATAATTTTATTACGACTTTTGAGTAACTTAGTGATTTCGACTTTTGTCCGGGTTTATTGAACAAATACTCCTATGTGCGCCGTTTTGATCGTCTATGCGACCATCTTCATAGCCAGGGTTTTGATGAATCTTACAACTCGCTTGGTGAAAGTCATCATCTACTTGGATTCTGAAATGTCTATCAAAAAAGAGCTAAACTTCTGATTGAACCCATAAAATGAAGATGGTCGCATTGTCAACCGAAACGTCGCTCTGGGTTTGAATAAAATAAAAAAAAAAGCAAAGGGGTCGTGGGACCCCCATCAGGAACCATGTTCCTCAAGCATTTTCTTCTTCAGCCTTAATATGAATATTATTTTTTAAAAATCTGGTGAGACTAGTCGCTTAACTTTTCTTACCTTTGATAAGAGAAAGTTGACATTTTAAAGAGCATTTAAAAACTAATTGATTTATGAATTTTAATCAAAATCGTTGGAGAGAATTTTGAGAAAATCGAAGAAAAAAAAACAAACTGAAAAAGCACATCAGTAAAGTACTAGTACTCTTTAACCGATTTTGTTCAAAAGCTTCGTGTTATATCCCAGTACTTACATCTCAAATTTGTACCTGCTAGCTCTTTTCGTTCTTGAGATATTTTGTTCACAGACAGACACACACTCACACAAACAGACCACCTTTTTTGAATTCAGGACTCTCAAAACGTGTATATCCAACAAAATCTCGACATCGTATTTTTGACATGAATCTAATACTTTCTCTCTATATATAAAATATAGATATTTGGCATTTGGTATCCAAACGCTAAACTACACCAAGCCCGAGGACACCCTTCTGCTTTATATTTATCTATATAAAAAAAAATGGGTCCAAATAAAAGTAAATTTTGTGTCGCAATTACCATGAGATGACGCATGAAATATAGTCCTCAAAAAATGGTCTTTCACTGGTATGTCAACTGTATACACATATTATTTTTTTATACCTCCATTAATAGCTATTATTCTTTGCGGAAATAAAATTTTTACAAAAATATTTTCGTTATCTCATTATACACAAATTTCATAAAAAATAAATAAATAAATAGATAATCTTCAATTGATATTAATAATAAAAGAGTCCTTTAAGCCTCGAGATCCCGTTTCAGTTTTTTTAGCTAATTGTATTGTTATCTAACCTTCGGACATTTTTATCTTGCTTTTCAATCTTCGATGAGTTTTAATGATAAATTAAAATTTTTTTTTATTACCATTTCCATAAATCGTAAATCATAATCAAACAAATTATTATAAATTAAAATATTTTTAATTATATCCTTTGAAATACAGACAAACTTTTGTTAAAACCTGAATCACATTTTATTACCGTTCGTGTTAAATATTATAATAACTAAGCGCTTGGGTTCGCTCTTTTTAAAATTCCTCATAAACTTATATTCATTCCCCTTGTGATTTATTTTCCTAAAGAGTGGCCACTTTGTCATTGAGGTCCTCAGAATCCAAATAAATGGTTTTCACAACATGGTCTGTCTGTTCTGTGAACAAAATATCTCAAGAACGAAAAGAGCCAGGAGCTTGAAATTTTATATTTAAGTTAGGCACCCCCTGGGACGTGACACGAAGCTTTTGAACAAAATCGGCCAAAGAGTACTAGCACTTTACTGATGTACTTTTTCAGTTTTTTTTCGATTTCCTCAAAAATTGCTCCAACGATTTTGTTTAAAATTCATAAATCAATTATTTTTTTGATGCTCTTTCAAATGCATATTCCCATTTTGCCCTTGAAATCTTCTGAAGACCACTTTACTCTTGTGCATACTTCATAGGATAGTAGGTAGCGTGCCTACCTCCTATACCAAACGTCGCGGGTTCGGACCCAGGCAGTCCGATGATTTTATTTAAGCCATTTGGATACCAGATGGCTTAAATAGAAATGCCTGACCCCACAATAGATATATTCTCTACAACGGTTATCGTCAAAGTAAGGATAGGAGAAATGGTTGCCATGGTAACAACCCGCGATTTTTCCATTACTTCCTCTCGGCTGCCCGTAATGGTTTTTTAACTCGATTGAACAGAAAGAAGTCACAGGGAGCCAAATCAGGTGAATTCGGTGGCTGTTGGATGGTATTTGTTGCATTTTTCGTCAAAAAATTTCGAATACTGATGCCACTGTGCGTTATCATGGTGCAAAATCCACGAGTTTTCTGCCCACAATTCTGGTCTCTTTCGGCGAATTGCTTCACGCAAACGTCTCATAACGCCTAAATAATACTCTTTGTTTACTGTCTGGCCTTCTGGCAAAAATTCATGATGCACTCTACACCGTTGTAATTCATGAAAACCGTGAGCATTGCCTTCTTTTTTGACTGAAAACGACGTGGTTTTTTGGTCCACTTTTGAACAGCTCATGCCACTGGTAAACGACCGTTTTCTTTAGAGAATCGTTACACTTTTCCAACATTTCCAACGTTCGCGCACCATTAAATCTGTTTTTTACGCAAAATTTAATACAAGTTCGTTGTTGCAAATTTAAATCCATTTCTAAAATTGTAAAAAATCGCCAACACACACAGAGATAGATGTACTCTTGGCTACGTAACTTTTGCAAATGTCAAGCTATGACGCTAAGATTTAGAGGGAATATCAACAACAGATGTACCAACTTAACAAAAAAAAAAAAAACAGAACTCAAATCGGGACGATGGGAGCGCCACACGGGGGTTATTCCGGGAACTTTTTGATCAAGTTGATATAGACACAAAGAAATCTGGTGTGACAAGCACAGAACACAACTTTCGATTACCGAAGGTAAGAGAAAGTTGTGTGCTGTGCGCCAGTCATACAGAGATTTTTAAAGTGATTCTGATGTTAATTTTTCCTAAATCCCTAGAAGGTTCTCTTTATACATAAAATTTCATTTCAAAATTCCACCGGAAGTAGATTAAATAGGCATGTGACAGGTGAAGGACAGACAGACAGACCGACATTAGCGAATTACATATATGATTGTAATTATTTATTAAAATGATATGGTTTAATCAATTACAGTATCATTATGACAGATTAAAATAGGATATTTTTTTTTTTAAAAAGAAAAAAACAAAGTGTTCCAATTTTTTGCACCTCAGTGGCTATGTATTGTTCATCTTGGTAAATTAATATTTTGAGTTTCTTTTTTTTATTTCATTTTTCCCACAAAGTTTATGTGCTTTTTCAAGAAAACAAATTCAGTTTTTGTTAAATAGTTAATTCCTATAATACAGAGGCATTGAATAAATAAAAATTATAATATACATTAACTAGGTATAGAAAAATATTTCACCACCCCCTCTCCCCCAAAGGAAAATCCTTGCCTGGGCCTGAGTGACCCCACCATATTTATTTTTTCACATAGAAAAAGAAACCAAGAACTTTTCTTTTCTTTTTTATATTGACACCTGTTAAAGAAGATTTTGAGGTCAGAGTTCGTTTGGCCAGGAGGCAAAAATACAAGTTCTCTTGTTGCTGTTGTTTATTATGTGTCCCTGCCGTCAGCATAAAACAAAAACGTACAAATCTCGTTGACAGTTTAGAGAAATGGATTTAATTGATAACATTCCCACGAGAGAGCAGCTCTTCCGGTTTGTTGTTGTACGTATTTAATAAATAAATATATTTCTTTCTTGTCAATATCGAAGAAACATTTATTTAAAATAATATTTCTAATTTCAAGAGGTGTTTTAAGGTGAAGGTTTTTGCAACTGAAAGTTCATAACTCAAGAATTTTTTTTTTTTTTTATTAAATTGGTATGATTGATGGTAATAAGCTATTTTAAAGTATTCATATTTTACTTTAATCCAAGGCCGTATGAATGAGGATGAAGAGAGTCAACAAAATTTTTTATTTTTTAGGGTTAGAAAATGCTGGAATTAAGAATCTAGACACCGAAAAACACTTAAACTTCCCGTTTTTGCTTTTAAAGTTTGCTTTTGTTTAATACGAAACAGAACCTACAAACATAAAAGAAATATTAATTTTAAACTGGTAACCGTTGGCTCTAGTTGAAACATGCTTTAATAGAAGAATTAAATTCACAAGGTTTTCTGTTTCAATAATATATTATTTCATTTATTTAATACCCATTAGACTGACGTTTCGGTCTCGGTTGAGACCATCCTCAGAGCTTATGGGCTGTCAATATAGGATAAATATTACAAACTCAATCATATGATTCATAACCAGTAAATTATAATTACAATATATAAATATAAAACAAACCTCAATATATTGTTTTATATTTATATATTGTAATTATAATTTACTGGTTATGAATCATATGATTGAGTTTGTAATATTTATCCTATATTGACAGCCCATAAGTTCTGAGGATGGTCTCAACCGAGACCGAAACGTCAGCCTAATGGGTATTAAATAAATGAAATAATTACTAGCTGCTTCTCTTTCTTCTTCTTGCTACTTCAATAATATATTAATTTGATATTAACACTTTATACGTATTTCGACACCATATGTGTCATCTTCAGAAGCGAATTACATACTGATGTATGTATGTATGTATGTATGTATGTATGTATGTATGTATGTATGTAATTCGCTTCTGAAGATGACACATATGGTGTCGAAATACGTATAAAGTGTTAATATTAAATTAATATATTATTGAAACAGAAAACCTTGTGAATTTAATTCTCCTGTAGTAAGGAAGAAAAAGAAAAGAGCGTTTGCAGCTAAGTTTATTTCGTTTATTTGTCGCTTCAAACCGACGTTTCGGTCAGATATACGACCATCATTAGGACTGAAGCGTGTCTAGGGATGAAACGATACGAGTAAATACAAGTACTTATTCGATACTTTTCTTTCGATACCAAGTACTTTTGGAATAGATACTTTGGAATCGAGTACCAAGTAAGTATCGGTCAAAAATACTTGTATCGATACTCGGTCCACGTATGCGATAATTAATTAGGTAGGAAGAACATTTACGTACTATTATTTTATTCTATTTACAATAGAAATAAGTGAAATGGTTTGTACTACTGTATTTTAATTTTTATTATTTGCGTGTTCAACAGGGAAACATCTTGAAAAATTATTATTTTGGGTAGCACCTCTAAAACTGAAATTTTTTCTTAGTCGGAATTGTTTTTTTTTCTCCAAGAACTTGATGTTTTATGGCTGTGGAGATTTAATCAAGATTCGCAGGGACTTTGAAGCCAGGAGATTAAATAAAAAACTTTTAATTAATTTTCTATTTGCCGACGTTTCGGTCTCCAATCACGACCTTTATCAGGGCAAGTATTGTCAATTATACACGATCTTAGGTATTTAATATTCATTGCAATTAAAAATATACAATTTATTTTTACTTTAATATGTACAAAAATATTATCTTATACTTGCTACTCGGAGGTCTTCGATGATGAAGGCCGTGATTGGCGACCGAAACGTCAGCAAATAGAAATTAAATAAAAGATTTTTTCTTTAATCTCCTGGCTGCGAAGTTTTTGCTTATCTTTAATTGTACGAAAAAATTGACCGATACGAGTAAGTATCGATACTTTTCAATCGATACCGAGTAGGTACTCGATACTTTGCGACCGATACTAGTATCGAGTAAAAGTATCGATACCTCAGTGGTATCGTTTCATCCCTAAGCGTGTCAACAAAATTCGTCAAAATGTCGAATGGCACAATTGTGTAAAATATATTTTGCCATTTTTTAAGGACTGACAGGCTATGCGAGTCGTTTAGATTGATAATTATCAATCAAAATGTTGATCCTTAAAAAATGGCATAATATATTTTACACAATCTTCCTTTATCAGGCAGCTTCACTTTAAAAATAAAAGAATGCCAACTTAACCATTTTGTCTTCTAAAAGGCCTTTACTATAAATCCACTTAAAATTAAAAAAAAAAAAAAAAGAATTTTAATGAAAAAATTCGGAGCGAACATAAAAATCAAATTAATTTATTTATTCCTTCATTTGATATTTAATTATTAATTATAATATATATATATATTTTTTCTGCCCCGAATTTCAAAAAAACAAATAAATAAAATCCAGATCTCTTAAATATGAAAGGTTAGATTTTGCATATTTTTTTTTCATCTTCTCTACACCTCAAGGATATTTATTTATTTAATAAAAAAGGAAATCAATAAAAAATAAATAAATAAAACCGCTATAAGTAATAAATAAAAATTTGTATGAAATTTAAATAATTGAAAAGATTAATTATTATAATAAAAAAAAAAAGATAAAACCAAATAAAGTTGTTGAATAAATGATCAAAGGCAAGCAAGCACCGACCGCATCCCATTAAAAAATCTATATTCACTTCTAGGGTATTTGTGCCACGGTGTGATCACTTGAGAGAATGCAAGCAATTCATGAGGTGGGTTCTCGTTTCCTTCCTCAGAAGAATTAGTTGGATAAATTCCTTTCATACGTTGGATTTGAACCTGAGTGAAAGGCAACTGTTTTATCCCTAATTTTAAATAATAATAAAAAATCTCTATATGAGTCGTCCATTTCCAGAAGTGCCTAATTGACAACATTTGAAAAGTTAGGATTTTAATTGCATGTTGTTGGCACAACTGAAATATACATTTGAAAATCCAGGTGTAAAAAGTTGATAAATCCTATTTAAAACAAATACTGAAAATCTAGTACAAATTCAAACCGGGCCTAGTTGCATTTCAATCCATTTGCAAAACTGTCTTGTTGCTATCAAACAAATACTGTTCCAAAACTAAAACATAAAGATGGGGACTTCCTTGAAGTCATTTCCAAAACTTGCTAATTGCAATGAATAATAGCTTCTACAAAATTGTATATTTTGGTAAACTGAGGGTTATTTTTATAGTGCAGTCCTATACAGGGTGCCCGGAAATAACAGGAACTTAGAAAAGGAGATGATTCTACGAGAAAAAATAAGACTTTTCCTATAAACTTAAAATGCCCAGACGCTTCGTTTTCAAGATACAGGGGGTCAAAGTTGAATTTTTTTTTGTTTTTTGCATATAAGTAAGTTATCTCGACAACCGTTTGAGATACAATGTTTAGCATGTTTTACTTTACACATAAAACAAGCGAAATAATGAACATAAATCGTGTACAGAAGGTAAACATTGTATCTCAAACGATTCTCGAGATATTAGCAAAAAAAAAAAAAAAAAAAATTCAACTTTGACCGCTGTATCTTGAAAACGAAGCGTCTGGGCATATTAAGTTTATATTAAGTTTATAGGAAAAAAAAGTCTTATTTTTTCATGTAGAATCATCTCCTTTTCTAGGTAGGCCTACCTGTTATTTCCGGGCACCCTGTATTTCTACACTCTGCTTTTATGGAATTTTCTTTTTTGTTTTGCTATGTTGATTGATACTGACCATTTGCATTTACAGTGCCAAAACACGCTAGTTGCAAAAGGTCCAATTCCAAAACTTGCTAATTACAAAAAACTTTTCCAAAAGTGCCTAGTTGAATATTAAATTGATTGTAAGTTGAATGTAAATTGTGTTCCTACAGTGGAGAATTGGAGATATCAGCCAAATTGAGATTGTCCAGGATAAGACGTTTCGGCCTGAATTTATTTGGCAATCTTCAATTATCGGGAATTATACACATAGTGCAAGTGCATACGTCATCAAGCCAGGACTCGTCAATAAAAAAATATATTTGCTTCATACAAAATTCTATGGTTCCTGTGCCCAAGCTCAGAGATAATTCTCTGAGTTCTGTGAAAGCCGCGGAAACATCCCCCTCGTTAAAATACAACTATTCAAGAAATGACTTTAATTTACTCTAACTGTTATGTGCGAAAAATTTCAATTTTAATAAATCTCAAACGACCCCAAAAAGAAGGAAAAATATTTCCAAGTCCAAATAAAGAATAAGAAGGAGGTCAATTTGGGAATATTGTTCTTTTCATATCCAATATATATCCTAGAAAAGTTTAATGAGAAAGAGAAAGAGAGGGGGGGGGGGGAGTTGGTCCATTGAGGAGCCGATGAATGGCAAGATGGCTTCTCTATGAATGAGCCTCTTCAACAGAGAGCAGGATGATGGGATGCTGGATGGACTCCTCTCTCTTTCTCGTCACAAAAACCACATTCCAGAGCTCATCAGTCAGCCAGATCGAATTTACGGCAGGCACTCTACCGTTTGAAAAATTCAATTAATACACATACACACACACACAAAGAGATATATATTTAGTTGATTTATTATTCCGAATTAAAAATCAGTCAAACAAATTTAAAAGTAATTATTTGAGATATTTTAATCTAAAAAAAAAAGAAGAAGATTAAGTTTAATATTATGTATGTATTATATATATAATACTTTAGAAGTTATTTTATCTTGTGTATTAAAAGTCTGGTGTGACTGGTCGACAGCACACAACTTTCTCTTCCCTTTAGTAATTGAAAGTTGTGTTCTGTACTTGTCACACCAGATTTTTGTCAACTGAATCAGCATATGAACCAGATTTTTGTATCGACACTATATTTGGTATATTTAGTTTCCGACTGTAGAATTCAAAATTTATCTTTCTTCTCCTCTCCTCGCCTTGTCTCGCGATGCGGGGTCGGCGGACCTCACCCTCTCCCTCCAAACCTATCATACGTTTTTACGACCGGAAGAAATAGGACATGCCGGCCCGTCGCACGGTCTTACACCGGTTGAAAAGAGGAAGGAAGAGACAGACATTTAAAGAACTGAAGGACTGGCTGTCCCAGCTCGGGCAGCTCGTGATCACCACGTGCCCCTGAGCAAAAATGTAAATTTTCTTTTTTTTTTTTTGAACATTCACACTTTTTTCTCATTCACATTCACACAGTCTTTTCGGCAACTTAGGCCATTTAAGACTTTGACGATAACCGTTGTTATATATTAATATATATCTATTGGGGGTTCAGGCATTTCTATTTAAGCCATCTAGTAATGTGAAATTTATAAGTATGGGAAAATATTTATATTTTGTTACCAATCCAAGCATTTCTCCTATCTTTCCTATGAATTACAAGAGTAAAGTGTGCTTCAAAAGATTTCAAAGACAAAATAAGGATATAGATGCCCTCGGGGCTTGGGGTAGAGGTTAGCGTGCTAACCTCGTGTACCAAACGTCGCGGGTTCGGACCCCAGGCAGTGCGATGATTTTATTTAAGCCATTTGGATACCAAATGGCTTAAATAAGAATGCCTGGACCTCATATATGTGTATTAATCTCTATAACGGATATCGTTTAAAGTCTTAAATGGCCTAAGTTGCCGAAAAGACTGTGTGAATGTGTGTGAGTGTGAGTGAGAAAAAAGTGCGTGTTAAAAAAAAAACAAAACAAAAAGGATATAGATCTTAAATACAGTAGAATCTAAAAAATAATTGATTTATGAATTTTAGTCAAAATATTTTTTGAGAAAATGGAAAAAAAATTAACATCAGTAAAGTACTAGTACTTTGTGGCCGATTTTGTTCAAAAGCTCCGTGTCAGGAGCTAGGGAGGTATCTAACTTAAATATAAAATTTCAACATTCTAGCTCAATTCCTTCATGCTTTAAATTGAACACAGACAGACTATGTCGCGAAAAACACTTTTTTGGATTCAGAGAACTTCAACATCGACATCGAATTTTTGACTTGCCCCCCCCCCCCCCAGTTCCGGCTCCTATGGAAGAATTGATGAAGATCTCTGGCTATAGGCTCAATGGTGATGGGGTAAGGAAAAAAAACAAAACGATTGAAGTCAAATTTTCTTTTATTTAAATTTTCGCCCTCACGGCTGATGTTTCGGCCCGAGGTCTAGGCTATCTTCAGAGCCGGCTGGCAATAATCAAAAAGTGTGGATATTTGCAAAAACAGCGTCAACATTCAACATGTGGTCCGCTCATAGCAAAACGTAGAGAAATGATGGCCTAGACCCAGGGCCGAAACGTCAGCCGTAAGGACGACAATTAAAAAAAAAAAAAAAAAGAAAAAAGAATATTTGACTGCAATCCTTTTGTTTTTTTTTTTCTGACTCAATCATCATTTAGAGAGGAATTAAAATTCTTTGATTTTAGATACTACTATTTAAAAGGAACTAAAAATGAAATGTATAGGCGATTTTAAGTTTTTGGTTAAGTTGAACTAAGTTTCCATGATCTTAGATTTACAAGTGTGTGTTTCTCTTTTAAATAATTACACACTAACTTTAAGATGATCCCTGACAAAATTTAAAAAGCTAACTCAGCTTCAATTAGTGAATGGTCCAAATTAACTCAAGAAAATCTCTATATAGTCTAATAAAAAATAAATAAATAAGTTGCCAAAATAAAAGATTTCGATAATTAAATAGGCAAATTTACAGTCGAAAGTTGGAACATTGTGTAGTAATAAAACTATTCCCAAGTTGACAGTTGACCAAATTGATGGCACAACAAAATAAGAACATGTCACTCTATAAATATATGTTTAATATTCTTTAGATTGTATCGCATAAAATGCCATTCATATTATGGGGATCCAAACTAAATTAAAAAAGTTTTTATTATAGTCGTCACGACTTGGGTCGTAAAAAATAGCCAACGAAATTGCTAAACGTTACAGAAGAAGAGTTGAGAATTTTTTTTTAAATGATATTGATTGGAGAAAGTTGAGTGGCTTGAGGTTCAGTTGTCTGTCTATCTGTAAAATAACTCCCCTAAATCCCCCCAAATGGAGAAAAATCTAGAATTTTAATTCACAACCGAAAATAAAATTAATCATTTAAGCACATGGTTTTAAGGAGGTTCAGGAGCGACGTCGAAACATACTTTAAAAAAAAACTAGACTATTATAAGGATTTTTTCAATGCGGTTTTTTTTTTAAATGAATTAAATTCATAAGAGATTATTGGGACATCGAGCTATAATAATAATAATGACTTATTAAAAAATTATCGTAATTAATTTTTTTGTTATCAAGCAAATACAAAAAAAACAATCTGTCCCAATAATCTTTATTTTTTTTTTAATTTAAAAATGAATTTATTGTTATTATTAATCACATATTAATTAAGAAATTTTTAAAATAAGCTTAGATTGTTTATTTAAAAATCAAATGTCAAATTAGTTCAGCATTCTTGCAATAGATGGCAGGCTAGTCTAACAGGAGATATAGTATTAGCCTATATCTGGCCTATATTTATATATTTTTATGCTTTTATAAAAGATACATAATATATAATAACATTTATAAAGTATTTATTGTTAAAAGATCAATGAAAATCAACCAAATGCATTAAATATTATTAGCTACCATTCTGACATCTCTTGGCAAATTTTTTGAATTACTTGATTTTTTGGGCATACTTTTTATGACACACTACGCCATCTTATCGGGAAAAACATGCGTGACACCTTCCGCCTTAAGCACATAGAGTAGTAAAGATCGGAAACAAGTTAACAAAATATAAATTTTGCCCTATTCTGATATATGAGATTAATCCAACGAACCACACACACTTTCTTCAATTCTAAAAATAAAGTTGCAGATACTTTTTTAAAAATCTGGTGTGACTGGCGCACAGCACACAACTTTCTCTTACCTTCGGTAATCGAAAGTTGTGTACTGTGCTTGTCACACCAGATTTTTTGTGTCGACATGTATTTAGTTTCCGGCAGTAGGGTACAATTGAATTCAAGATGTAAAATTTATAAGTATGGCAAAATATTTATATTTTGTTACCATGGCAACCATTTCTCCTATCTTTTCTATGGAGTACAAGAGTAAAGTGGTCTTCAGAAGATTTCAATCGCAAAATGAGAATATACATTTTAAAGAGCATCTAAAAAATAATTGATTTTTTGAATTAAAAAAAAAATCGTTAGAGCAAATTTTGAGAAAATCGAAAAAAACTGAAAAAGTGAATCAGTAAAGTACTAGTACTCTTTGGCTGATTTTGTTCAAAAGCTTCGTGTCACGTCCCATGGGGGTGTCTAACTTAAATATAAAATTTCAACCTCCTAGCTCTTTTCGTTCTTGAGATATTTTGTTCACAGACACACAGACAGACACACCCACAGACAGACCATGTCGCGAAAACCACTTTTTTGGATTCAGGGGACCTCAAAACGTGAAGATCCATCAAAATCTCGACATCGAATTTTTGACATGAATCCAATACTTTCTCTCTATATATATATTACATATATACATAGGTAAGAGAAAGTAAAAAATATATATATATAGAAGAGGGCATTTTCTTCTTTCTTCTTTTCGTTTAAATATTTATTTATCCTTCTACGAGGATGCGTGGGAATAATTTTTTTTTTTTTTTTTTCAAATTTGTTACAATATTTACATATCTTAAAGCAAAAGGAGAACTTTTCATTTCATTTTTTATATACATAAAGTCAAGTGTTCATTTTATTTAATAGAATGAATGAATGAATGAATAGAACAAGAATTTTGAAGATATTTTTAATTTTAGAAAGATAATTTTATTGAATGGACATATGTCTGTCTGTCTTCTTGTGAGAAATGTCAATTTTTGGGAAGGAAAAGTCGACTTTGACTTTATTCAAGAATGGATCTTTTACTGAAAATAATCGACTTTTTAGAATCGAGTTTAAACTCTTTCAAGTCGATTAGAATTGATGATTGAGAATCTCACTGGGCTTTTTTCTTACAATACTTAGTATCCGATGGTAATATAGTTTGTAACGTTTTCATTGATTGTCTTTCATCTTTCTTTTAAAACCTACACATAACACACCAATCAACACGCTTTCTGAGTTCGGTTAAAGAACATATGTGGCATTCTTAATTCCTCAATTTTATTGTTTTATTTTGATTCTCAACTTTCATATTTTATTTTAATGTTCGGTGCCATATCACGTGCAATTTCTGGATAGAATATTCTTTTATACAAATAATGAAAACAATATTTGTGTGTGTTGTATTTAATAAAATGTTTAAATACTTAATAAATCTTATATTATAAATAAATATATTTAATATTTACTGAGTATCTAGAGTTAGAGAGTTTTTAAAAAGTCGAAAAGTCGACTTTCAGAAATGATTAATCGATTCCGAGATTCTATAAATATCAAGTCGATTCCAAAATCGAAAATCGATTTTTCTGGCGCCTTTTCCATCTTTAAGTTGTTCAAACAGGGAGTTAAAGACAGACAGATGTATACTTCGCTTATAAATATAGAGTTTATAATTATTTATTACTTTCTTTTACCTATGTATATATGTAATATATATAGAGAGAGAAAGTATTGGATTCATGCCCAAAAATTCGATGTCGAGGTTTTGACGGATATACACGTTTTGAGGTCCCCTGAATCCAAAAAAGTGGTTTTCGCGACATGGTCTATCTGTCTGTGTGTGTATGTCTGGGTTCAATTTAAAGCATGAAGGAATTGAACTAGGAAACTAGGAAATTTTATATATGAATTAAACATACCCCGGAGCGTGAAAATAAGCTTTTAATTAAAATCGGCCAAAGAGTACTAGTACTTTACTGATGCACTTTTTCAGTTTTTTTCGATTTTCTCAAAATTCACTCCAACGATTTTTATTTAATTCAAAAATCAATTATTTTTTAGATGCTCTTTAAAATCTATATTCTCATTTTGCAATTGAAATCTTCTGAAGACCACTTTACTCTTGTATTTCATAGGAAAGATAGGAGAAATGGTTGCCATAGTAACAAAATATAAATATTTTCTCAAATAAATTTTGCACCTTGAATTCTAATATATCGGCGGAAACTAAATATATGTCGACACGAAAAATCTGGTGTGTCAAGCACAGAACACAACTTTCGATTACCGAATGTAAGAGAAAGTTGTGTGCAGTGCACACCAGACTTTTAAAATTTAATTTTACAAACAAACGTTTAGGGTGTTTATTAGTGTAATTATTTATTCAAAAAAAAAATGTTTTTATTGGTTAAGAATGCTTTTTTTGGGATGTGATAATCATGCAAGAAGACAGACTCCCTGGATAAACAATCAACCAGCCAGGAGGGTCCATTAGCATCTCTCTCTCTCTCTCTCTCTCTCTCTCTCTCTCTTGAACGATTTTGCCAAATTTCGCATGTGTATTTTAGTCAAAGGCGTGTCCATTTTAGCTTTATATTTACACAAGTCAAGACGCCTCCACCAATTAACAGCCGGACGCGATCTGGAGGAGCCAATCAGCAGCTCAACGAATAACAAATAGAGTTCTAATTTCTAAATAAACTCCCTTTATTTTTTTTTATTTCATAATTGAATTCTCTATGAGAGATGAATCTTGTGATGTTTGGGCGGAGTCCCTCTAACGCCATGTCACGAACAACAAAACGCCGCGGGGCTCCGCGTTTACGCTAAGCCCTTGACTACTAACTAACTAGAAGCCACTAAACCTTGCTATTCTTCTTCTAGTCACAATCAATTAAATTTAGGAATTAATAACACACAATTGGCAAGGATTTTATCGCTAATAACGGGAGGGACCACTGTTTCTTTGATCATCGGGATTATTTTTAATTGTATGCATTAAAACAGAGCGCCTATTGGCATTCCAAAAAAAAATCTGGTGTGGCTGGCGCACAGGACACAACTTTATCTTACATTCGGTAATCGAAAGTTGTGTTCTGTGCTTTCACACCAGATTTTTTGTGTCGACATTCCGCCGATATTTTTCAAAAGGTAAATAAAAAATCGTAAACATAGGAAAATATTTATATTTTGTTACCGTGGCAACCATTTTTCTAATCTTCCCTTCCTATGAAGTACAAGAGTAGCCCCCGGGCTTGTAGTAGTAGGTAGGTAGGTGGTAGGTAGGTAGGTGCCTACCTTCTATACCGAACGTCGCGGGTTCGGACCCCAGGCAGTCCGATGATTTTATTTAAGCCAATTGGATACCAAATGGCTTAAATAAGAATGCCTGGATCCTATATATGTATATTAAATCAATAACGGTTATCGTAAATGTCTTATATGGCCTGAGTTGCCGAAAAGACAGTGTGAATGTGAGTGTGTATGAGAAAAAAGTGTGAATGTTTAAAAAAAAAAAAAAAAAAAACATACGAGTATCGTTAAAAGTCTTATATGGCGTAAGTTGGCGAAAAGACTGTGCGAATGTGTGTGTGAGTGTGAATGAGAAAAAGTGTGAAAGTTTTTTTAAATTAAAAAAAAAAAGTACAAGAGTAAAGTGTGCTTCAAAAGATTTTAATGGCAAAATGAGAATATACATTTTAAAGAGCATTTAAAAAATAATAAATAAGAAATTTACTATAATATTTAAGATATTATATATCTCAGCCAAAAACATCGGAGATGCAGGGGCGCCTCGCATTATTTTTGCCCAGCGTCGAGGTGAAATCAAAAAAATGCGCCTCGCTTTTGTGATTTATATAAAAGCGAGGAAATATTTTCACTTAAATAAAACCCCTACAGAATTTTATTTGTTTCATATATCCTCGCTTTTATATAAATCAGAAAAGCGAGGCGCATTTTTTTGATTTCACCTCGACGCTGGGCAAAAATAATGCGAGGCGCCCCTTTTTGCATCTCCGATGTTTTTGGCTGAGATTTCACTTCTTTTTGTGAAATATTACATTTAAATTTTATTTAATAATTTTTGTTTATTAAATATTAAGTTATCCCATGAACAGATCTTTTAATATGCATTCCAAACAGTAAAAAATATATACATCGTTTGGTATTAATTCAAAATGATAAACATAGGATTTCACCAAATTTTATAAAATTTTAGGATTTTTATTTTTGTTATGTTGGTAAGATGTAAATACATCGTTTGGTATCCATTCGAAACGATAAACATAGGATTTCACCAAATTTTATAAAATTTTAGGATTTTTATTTTTGTTATGTTGGTAAGATGTAAATACATCGTTTGGTATCCATTCGAAACGATAAACATAGGATTTCCCTAAATTTTATAAAATTTTAGGTTTTTTATTTTTGTTATGTTGGTAAGATGTAAATACATCGTTTGGTATCCATTCGAAACGATAAACATAGGATTTCACCAAATTTTATAAAATTTTAGGATTTTTATTTTTATTATGTTGGTAAGATGTAAATACATCGTTTGGTATCCATTCGAAACGATAAACATAGGATTTCACCAAATTTTATAAAATTTTAGGATTTTTATTTTTGTTATGTTAGTAAGATGTAAATACATCGTTTGGTATCCATTCGAAACGATAAACATAGGATTTCCCTAAATTTTATAAAATTTTAGGTTTTTTATTTTTGTTATGTTGGTAAGATGTAAATACATCGTTTGGTATCCATTCGAAACGATAAACATAGGATTTCACCAAATTTTATAAAATTTTAGGATTTTTATTTTTATTATGTTGGTAAGATGTAAATACATCGTTTGGTATCCATTCGAAACGATAAACATAGGATTTCACCAAATTTTATAAAATTTTAGGTTTTTTATTTTTGTTATGTTGGTAGCACTTCTTCTTATCACGTTAATCTATTGTATTGTACTGAAGGGATCCATCCTAAAATTTTTTATTCCATTAGGGATGAAAATTACTAATATTAATAGATATGTTTCTAAATGACGTCATCAGGGAGCAAAATAGTTAGAATTGTCTTTTCGCCACGTTAAAGATAGGACAAATTTGAAATTTTGAATACCTCTCAAAAAGTCACTTTTGATCCAAAATGAAATTTTATATCAAAGGTATCGGGTTTTTGATAGTATCTATTTGTATTTTAAATTTCATCCTAATCGGTCCAGCAGGGAAACCTGTAGCTTTGTCTAAAAATTTGAAAATTGAAGAAAAGAATGAAAAAAAAAAAAAAAAGAAAAAAAAAAATCTGGTGTGACTGGCGCACAGCACACAACTTTCTCTTACCTTCGGTAATCGAAAGTTGCGCACTGTGCTGGTCACACCAGATTTTTTGTGTCGAGATATATTTAGTTTCCGATAGCACCTTAGTTTCAAACTTGCATTTTAAATGTTGACTGCTTCAAATAAACTATGGTTATTTTTCAAAATTTTAATCTCATATTTGGACATTTTATACACAATATAGAATCGTAAAAAAATACAAAATTTCATAAGAATTGGAAAAAAAAATTTTAAATGCGTAAAAAGTTCTAAAGGGGACCCCCTTTTGAATCGAAATTAACATACAAATCCCTATAGGAAATTAACATTATTTCTATGCGAAGATAAGGTGGAAAGGGAATTTAAAAAGAGTAGAGAGAGACGATAATGTTTGCAAGTGGGAGACAGGGGCGTAGCGAAGAGATTTTTCAGGGGGGGGAGAAGGCCAAAAATGCCAACTAAATTTAATCAATTTGCCAACTGTACAATTCACATTTTTTTTCATCCTATATATATTAATTTACTAGAGGCTAAACCCGACGCCCCTTAGTCGCTATATGACATGTTCGAACATTAAGTCCCCTCCCCCTTCACTTTGCTATTTTAATATTAAAAAAACTAAAGAAATAAACAAAATTTTTGATAGAAATATAATTAAGGCAAGATTTTTTTCAATTGAGAAATTCCCCATATAATTACACTCAATGAAAAATTTTGTCGAGTAGTACAGGACTCTTACCGACTAAATCCCTCTTCTATTGTCTAATGTGTAATTTACCGGGGTGTTTTAAGCAATTCCTGGGTTTTTATATAGGATACCCTAATTCCAAAAATACCATAAGTTTTTCTCCATCAAATTTAGTTTTAGAGATTTAGAGAAAATTAAATTTTAATAGAAAATGAGCTCTAGAGCGATTCTTATTTTTAATTTTCTGGCTTTACCCATTAAAAAGAAATACATTAGAACCTCGCTTAGCATAACAAGCAATTTGCATAACGAGCAAAAAAAAATTGTAAAAATATGACTTGCTTAATGAGTGACGTTTCGCATAACGAGTGTTCCACTGTACATAGAAATATAAAGTTTCAGCCCAATTGGAGGCGATTTAGTGGTGCAAAACACGGCTAAAATTTTAGAAAAATCGAATTTTTTCAGTTTTTTCAACGTTGGACACCCCTAATAGGTAGAATCTTTTACCATCACTGAATGCAACTCTGAATCCTGACTAAGAAAACTGTTTTCCTCATAATTACGTTATCAATGAATTATTTTATTTTTTTTTTTTTAACTTTTTCGGCTACAGAGGCCAGGTATGACTTTATTTAATATATTTCTAAATTATATTATACCGATGGCTACCAATAGGACGTTCCACAAGCTGATTGCTCTGGGTCACCAAACCCGGGGCTTTCGTCACGCTTGGCATTGCTTAACTTTTGGAAAGTTAAAAACTATAGACCAGTGGTTCCCAACCTTTTTTGACCCATCGCCCCTTTCTGGAGGTTGACTAACCCCTATCGCCCCCCTTTACATTTTCATTGTAGGCCTAATTTTAATTTGAAGTAAAGTGTAAATAATAAAGCAGTTTTATTATTTTAAACAATTTTATTACCGTAGGCCTATATACAGGGCCGCAGACAGACTTGACAGGTCCCGGGGCTACTTAGTAATACGCCCCCCCCCCCAAAAAAAAAAAAGTTTTTTTTTAGTATGTAAAAGGCTATTGTGACCTTCATGCCAACAATTTTTTACACAGTTTTTGACACAACTTTTGAAATAGTTATACATAGCTTACAATATTTATTTAAATAAAGTTATATAAAATTTTTTCAAAATTTCCTAAACAAAGAGTTACAAAGTTTTAATTTATCGAGGCCAGATCTGGACAGAGGATTTCCGGGGGAATCTGGGGGTATGGAAAATTTTTTGAAAATTAGCCACTGAAATCTGCATTTTTAGCTATCTTGAGTCGTGAAAAAGATCAAACTTGATTTGAGCTTAAAGGGCCCGGGCCCCATGAGAAAAAAAAAATCCAAGAAAATGATTTTTTTAAATTGAAATTTAAGATTTGTGCTAAAAGTGACGTTTCAATTCTAGATTGGAATTATCTTCAGGCTATTTTATTTTTATGATAATATTTTGTCCTCTTCTATCCTGACCATCCTGTAAATAGGAGATTTTTCTCTTTGATTTTTATTTTTTTAAATTTTAGTAAACTAATAATTTTTCTCCCTTTGAATACTCATCGCCCCCCAATCGCCCCCAGCTTATTTATCGCCCCCCTGAAAACCCAAATCGCCCCCTTGGGGGCGATCGCCCCCAGGTTGGGAACCACTGCTATAGACGATCATAAACATACTTTTTTCCATTCAGAGATGGTAAAAATTCTATTCAGGAGTGTCCTAAAAAAAAAAATGAAAAAAATCCAATTTTTCTAACCTTTTAGCCGTGTTTTGCCTGTATAGACCTATTTTTTTATGTATTTCAACTAACTGCATATTTTTAAGGGGTAACGACTTAAAAAAATCTAGAAAATTCAAAATAATATTGATCAGATTATTTATTAAAATTTAATTTTCTCTATATCTCTAAAACTAGAGCCGATGGCGCAAATTTGATGGCATTTTTGGAATTAGCGCTTCCATATAGCCAGGAATAGCTCTAAATTTCAAAAAACCTTTTTTGTTGACCTGTATAAAATTTATATTTCTATCAAAAACATTTTTTAAGTGGAATTCCTTTTTTTTACAATTATAGTAAATAAAGAAAATTATTCCATTTCCAATAACAAATGAACGACTGAGCTTTCTTTTATTTGTTCAAATATTTTATTTTTCCCTTTTAAAATAATCCTAATGATTTTCTTTATGTGTTTGTATTAAATTGTATAATAAATTTATATTCAGTAAAAAGAAAATAAATTTATTTATTTGAAAATTAAAAAAAATTTTTTTTTAATAGATGAAAATCTAAAAAAAGAAAATTTAATTTTTTTTTTTTTAATTAAAATATAAATTAAATTTCTGTTAAATAAACTTTATTTTGCCAACTGGTCCTTGATTTTGCCAACATTGCCAACTCGATCCGACCTGGGGGGGAGACTCCCCCCCCATCCCCCCCTTGGCTACGCCCCTGGTGGGAGAGATATATATATATATGTTTTCTTTGAAACAATTAAAACAGAAATAAAAAAAAATAAATGGGAATTTAAATAATAATTGATTTTTTAATCTAATAAAAAGAAAAAGATTTAAATTCCGTTACCATGGCAACTATTTCTATCTTTCCTATGAAGAACAAGAGTAAAGTGGTCTTCAGAAGATTTCAACGGCAAAATGAGAATATACATTTTAAAGAGCATCTAAAAAATAGTTCATTTATGAATTTTAAAAAAAATCCTTGGAGGGAATTTTGAGAAAATCGAAAAAAACTGAAAAAGTACATCAGTAAAGTACTAGTACTTTTTGGCCGATTTTGTTCAAAAGCTTATTTTGAGCGTGTGGGAAGGTACCTAAGTTAAATATAAAATTTCAATCCGGTAGCTCAATTCCTTCATGCTAAAAATCTGTCCACACACACGCACACACGCACACACGCACACACGCACACACGCACAGACCAATTTGCGGGACCCACTTTTTTGGACTCAGGGGACCTCAAAACATGTATATCCATCAAAATCTCGACATCGAATTTTTGACATGATCGCAATACTTTCTCTCTCTATATATTTCATATATAGGCTAAGAGAAAGTAAAAAAAAGAAAAAAAAAAAAAAAAGGAAAAATAAGAGACTAACTTTTGACCTTCCGAAATCGGCAAAATCTCAACTTTGAGCCTCTGTCATTCTTTTTGGCACTGGAATTTTTTTTTGAATTTGTGCTCAAAATAATCCTTATTTATTCTAGTTTAATATAAAAAAAATTTGGCTCCGATATCTGAAAAACATTTTGAGATATTCGCCCAGAAAGAGAAAAGTTTCTCAAAAAAATTTTTTCACGTCCCTATCTTTTATTAAGGATTTAAAATCATTCTTGATAATATAGTCTAGGGACGACTCGTCCATCTAAATGCAATGGGCCATTGGCATCTATTGGAATGTCAACTAAATGGTAGTATTAAGAGTTTCTTTGCTTTCTTTTGCTTTTTACTTGCTCGGCGACGAGTCGCTCCTGCGACTCTTGATATCGCGTATGTGAGCCGCGAAACAGAAATTTATATAATTAAATATTTATTAGTTCATATGTCCGAAAAGGGTGTTGAACCACGGATCCTCCAATTTGTACTCGGAGTGCCGTGCTGTGTTCTAGTGGTAAGGCCAGTCCGAGTACAAATTGGAGGATCCGTGGTTCAACTCCCGGCGGCACACCCTTAATTTTTTCGGGTATATGAATTTTTTATTCTTAGTCATTAGTGTCAGATTTGACACGTTGTTGGTTACTCTGAAGAGTAACTCTCATGGGAATGATACTGAGGTGGGTTCCCGTTTCCTTCCTCAGGAGGAGGCATCTCAAATAGAGTTGGATAATTTATTGCCATGAGGTGGATTTGAACTCGAGTTGTCTTCAACTCAGGATTATAAGCTTAACTGCTTTATCCCCTCAGCTAATCGCCTCCTCCCTATATGAATTAATAAATATTTAATTATATAAAAAAATAATTGATTTTTGAATTTTAAGCAAAATCGTTTTGATCGAATTTTGAGAAAATCACAAAAAACTGAAAAGTACATCAGTAAAGTACTAGTACTCTTTGGCCGATTTTGTTTAAAAGTTTATTTTCACGCTCCAAGGGGGTGTCTAACTTAAATATAAAATAGATGGATAATTAGGGGCAGGCGCAGCCAATAAATAGACTCTGTATGCAGATTCAATCACCGGAGACGTTTCGGTTCCTTTTATTTAAGAACCATCTTCAGTCCTTACTAGAAACATACATACATACATTGGCTACTCCTGCCCATAATTATCCATCTATATATCTCACAGCCACTACTTCGAACATATCTTAAATATAAAATTTCAACCTCCTAGCTCAATTCCTTCATGCATTACACAGAAAACACACACACACACAAACAGACAGACAGGTCATGTCGTGAAAAGCATACCGGACTCAGGGGACCATTAAAATCTCGACATCGAATTTTTGACATGAAATACTTTCTATATATATTAACATATATAGGTAAGAGAAAGTAAAAAAAGTGCACCGAGTTGTGATTTAAAAAAAAGAGGTAGATCTTCTTTTTCCCTATAAGATGGCGGTCTTATCTCCATAATGGCGTTTGGTTCCTTTACGCATAACATCGTCCATATTTATATTATTTGTCTGAAAAAGTTCAGCACCTTATTAAAGAAAGGCGTGTGTCTGCCAATAGATAGGCCAAGTAGGATGGGGAAAACAAAGGCAGGTGACGCAGCTAGTTTATATTATTATTTTTTGACTACTTTATTATTTCATCTAGATCATACACGTCTTTATTATGTAGAACGCTCAAGCAATTTATATAGGTAAACGAGTATATTAAATTTATTTTTTTTTTGTTCTCCTTGACTAATAAATAATATTTTATTCCTTATATGTTCATTGAATAAAAGAGAGAAAGAGACCTCCCTAGTGTTTCTCTTCTGAATAAATTACAAGATAGATGGAGCAGGTCTAATGCCGGCGGCGGGTCACGTTTTATCATCATCATCATCATCAGGGATCTCCGCCACCATAACGTTTCGTTCTTTTTTTCTCTCTTTTCTTTTGCACCCGAAACTAAATTATCACGTCTCACTTGTCTATTGACTTTATTGTGCTAAATGGCATTATATAAACGGACAGCAAGTAACTCGATAATTCAAAATATAGCTGAGCGCGAACAATAAATATCAACTTATCGTTGGCTCTAATCTCTCTATATCCGCCGTTACAAACAAAGTAAGTAGTAAGAAATAAATTGATAGATCAATAATTTATGTTATTGTTATGATTCATAATAAATAAATAAATAAATAAATAAATTGAAGTGAATTTAATTGGAGAATTGACAATCAATTTGCATTCTGGTCTTATTTTACAATGCACACGCTTGTGTTTATACAATAGAATTCTCTAGCTAACGTTTCGGTGTAGAGTTGGGTCCCAAAGCTATCTCCAGGGGTTTTTTGGTCAAAGTGGACGATTACCTCACCCACCCCTCCTTAAATGAATAAATACACAGGAGAGCTGCTGATAAATTTTAAAGATTAATGCCGGGTTGCAAGAACATATTTAACGGTTCGTTAAACGCTTTTGGTGCTTTAAACCAGTGGTTCCCAACCTTTTTTTTTGGCCCATCGCCCCTTTCTGGAGGTTGTCTATCACCTATCGCCCCTCTTTTCATTTTCATCACATGATTTAAAATTTTTAACAAAAAAGTACTTTATTTCAAAGTGAATCAATCAAATTCCTCAGATGACGTTCTCATTTCAAAGTGAAAAAATACAAAAGCTGCAGAAATAGTGACTGAAACGTTGAAATTTTCAAATGGAAGCCAGGAAAGATATCAGACAAAAATTTAATCAATCTTTATCTACTTTTTAATTTCGATTGCCGACTTTTCGGACGCAAATCGCGTTCTTCCTCAGGACAATCTGTAGTTAGTAAAATACAGATGGGATACTAACTACCGATTGTCCTGAGGAACGCAAATCGAATCCTTCCTCAGGACAATCTGTAGTTAGTAAAATACAGATGGGATACTAACTACCGATTGTCCTGAGGAACGCAAATCGAATCCTTCCTCAGGACAATCTGTAGTTAGTAAAATACAGATGGGATACTAACTACCGATTGTCCTGAGGAAGGATTCGATTTGCGTCCGAAACGTCGGCAATCGAAATTAAAAATTAGATAAAGATTGATTTTGTCTGATTTCTTTCCTGGCGTAACCTTTTAAAAATCTAATAATCACTTTATTTTTATGGAGAAAATAACAAAAATGGATCTTTTTAATTAATTAAATGCTTTTATATGTAATTTCAAAAGACTTCCCGATGGGCTAGAGGTGTGAAATGTAATACTTAAGAGTCATTTTTGATGACGCCACTATATGGTGGTTTTGATCAAAATAGACCAAACTAATGTGGTACTTTATTTGAAACCCTTCGCGAATTAAGGTAATTTCAAAAGACTTCCCGATGGGCTAGAGGAGTGAAATGTAATACTTAAGAGTCATTTTTGATGACGCCACTATATGGTGGTTTTGATCAAAATAGATCAAACTAATGTGGTACTTTATTTGAAACCCTTCGCGAATTAATGTAATTTCAAAAGACTTCCCGATGGGCTAGAGGTGTGAAATGTAATACTTAAGAGTCATTTTTGATGACGCCACTATATGGTGGTTTTGATCAAAATAGACCAAACTAATGTGGTACTTTATTTGAAACCCTTCGCGAATTAATGTAATTTCAAAAGACTTCCCGATGGGCTAGAGGTGTGAAATGTAATACTTAAGAGTCATTTTTGATGACGCCACTATATGGTGGTTTTGATCAAAATAGATCAAACTAATGTGGTACTTTATTTGAAACCCTTCGCGAATTAATGTAATTTCAAAAGACTTCCCGATGGGCTAGAGGTGTGAAATGTAATACTTAAGAGTCATTTTTGATGACGCCACTATATGGTGGTTTCGATCAAAATAGACCAAACTAATGTGGTACTTTATTTGAAACCCTTCGCGAATTAATGTAATTTCAAAAGACTTCCCGATGGGCTAGAGGTGTGAAATGTAATACTTAAGAGTCATTTTTGATGACGCCACTATATGGTGGTTTTGATCAAAATAGATCAAACTAATGTGGTACTTTATTTGAAACCCTTCGCGAATTAATGTAATTTCAAAAGACTTCCCGATGGGCTAGAGGTGTGAAATGTAATACTTAAGAGTCATTTTTTATGACGCCACTATATGGTGGTTTTGATCAAAATAGACCAAACTAATGTGGTACTTTATTTGAAACCCTTCGCGAATTAATGTAATTTCAAAAGACTTCCCGATGGGCTAGAGGTGTGAAATGTAATACTTAAGAGTAATTTTTTATGACGCCACTATATGGTGGTTTTGATCAAAATAGACCAAACTAATGTGGTACTTTATTTGAAGCCTCACGCAAATAAAATAAATAAATAAATAAATAAATAAATTTATTACGACCCGCTTAGAGGCACCAGTCCTCGGTGGCTAGGTCCAACAAACACAATAAGGCCCTATTAACTATAGTTTTGAATTTTGATATTTACGAGTCATTTTTTTATGATAATGAATAATTTTTCAATTGAACCAAATCAATACAGGCCAAACTAATGTGGTAGTTTATCATATTGATGATTTTTGATAAGACTAAAAGACTAAAAAGCTTAAAATAAAAATAAAATAAAAAAAAAAGATTTTTAAAAAAATGCTTTTATTTAAATTGAACTAAAAAGAGAGAAATAAGAAAGAAATAATTTAATTGTTCTTGTTAAAATTTTTTAATATTTATGACTTAAAATAAAAGCGTGGGGCGCGAGCCTCGGATTCACTTCGAAGCGCCCCACGCTTTTATTTTAAGTCAAATATTAAAAAATTTTAACAAGAACAATTAAATTATTTCTTTCTTATTTCTCTTTTTAGTTCAATTTAAATAAAAGCATGCCCTCGGGGCACGGCGTAGAGGTTAGCGTGCTAACCTCATATACCAAACGTCGCGGGTTCGGACCCCAGGCAGTCCGATGATTTTATTTAAGCCAATTGGATACCAAATGGCTTAAATAAGAATGCCTGGACCCCATATATGTATATTAATCTCTATAACGGATATCGTAAAAGTCTTAAATGGCCTAAGATGCCGAAAAGACTGTGTGAATGTGTGTGTGAGTGTGAGTGTGAATGAGAAAAAAGTGTGAATGTTTTTAAAAAAAAAAAAAAAAAAAATAAAAGCATTTTTTTAAAAATCTTTTTTTTATTTTATTTTTCGATCAATCTTTATTTAATGAAAACAAAAATGACGTTTCCAATTCTAGATTGGAATTATCTTCAGACTATTTTATTTTTATGACAATATTTTGTCCTCTTCTATCCTGAGCATCCTGTAAATAGGAGATTTTTCTTTTTGATTTGTTCTTTTAAATTTTAGTAAACTGTAATAATTTTTCCCCTTTGAATACTCATCGCCCCCCAATCGCCCCCTACTTATTTATTGCCTCCCTGATATCCCAAATCGCCCACTTGGGGACGATCGCCCCCAGGTTGGGAACCACTGCTTTAAATCTTCCGCTAAATAATTTTGGGTTGCAAGAACGTATTTAAAGGTTATTGGTTCGTAAAACCTGTCTATAAATTAAAGTATACCTATAAATTAAAGTATAAGGTTTAAGCTTTCGACCGTTGGTTCTCGTTGAAACATTTTGTAAATTAAAATTAAATATACAAATTAAACACTAGGTTATTTGTTTCAAACCTTTGAAAGTATAAGGGTATTTTATGGCTGGTGTAATTTGTATCAGGAATGAAAGTTAGAAGAAAACGCAGCTAAAGTTTATTTTCCTTTAAAAATATATTTTAACACCTAACGTTTCGGTTTTGGTCAAAGCTCCGAGGATGGCTTTGACCAAAGCCGAAACGTCAGCTGTTAAAATATATTTTTAAAGGAAAAATTTTTTGGCTAGGTAAGAGAATGTAAAAACTTTGCCATGATCGCAATACTTTTCTTCTATATATTAGAATTATTTTCAGAATGAACGACGCAACTTCAATTTGCAGTTTATGATTTTAACCACTTGGTAAAAGCAAATAAAGAGGACCCCCTTGAGACGTCCTCTAATCGTTTTTTTCTCTACAGCTACGTAATAATGTAAGAGAAAAAAAATGATAATTTGACATTAAAGCTAATTACATTCATTTACGACGATTTGAAAGTAGTCTTGATTTTTAATTTTTATAATATTTATAAAATTTACCTTGAAAAGCTTTTAATTTTAGCTTCTATTTATTTATAAGGTTAAATTAAATTTTGTCTTTTCGCTATAATAATTGAACTTTTTTTTTTCTTTAAAGGTCATTCATTCATTTATTCTGAGAAAATAACAACCAGAGAACTATTTTTTATATATTGATGTTGTTGAAATTAAGGTCGCTCTCAAGTTCAAATGTTTATAAACACGCAAAGAGCAAATTTTTCTTCCCTTATAGGATAAAAATATTTCTTTCATTCAATTGAACTCATCAATTTTATGTATCCTGGCATGCCTGGCATTGCTTAACGCTGCCGATCTGAATGCTTTTTATACCCAATTCGGATATTTTTAATCGAATATTTGTTATGAAAGATTATTTTTTCTTCTTTTGGGCCTCCTCCTCCCCTCATAGCCCACCTAACCTCACCTATTCCTAAAAAAAGAAATAATATTAGTTTCCATATTTTGATTTTATCACTTAATGAAAATTTACTTACTTTTGAAATTATGTTGCTTTCAAAATTAATCTTGAAGACTTCTTTTTTTTATTTGCACTTATCTTCACTTTATAAAATATATTATAAAAAATTCAATTTGAGAAAATGATTTTGCGATTGTAAGAAATTTGTTATAAAAATGCAGAAAAAATTGTCTCAACAGAAGTTTAAATTAACAGTGGCGTAGCTAACTCTTAGTCAAAGGGTAAATTAAAACAAAAGGTGCCTAGAATTTGTATTTACTTACTGTGTATTTTAAAAGCCCGATGAGTAGACACCAACAGATGATACACTCTTGAGCCAAAATGTTCCTTCATTTGTATTATTAAATGAGTTTATGTTTTTATTTAACCAAAATGAAAACAAGAACGTCAAGGAAATAAAAGTCATCTGAAAAATAAAAAATTTGAATTAGTTTTGCTCATTTTATTTTGTATAAGGAAATTTACTTACTTATTAAAAATTTCGCGTAATACTTAATCTTGAGGACTTCTTTTTCTTTAAAATAAAACAAAAACAAAATTCGGAAAGAATTCAAGCACTTCACGAACAATTCTTTTTATTATTTGCATCAAAAAAGAATATGCGAAATATCAAAAAAGAATTGTGATTTATAATTCAAAAACCCGTAAGTCGGGTGTCTGAAGAAATCATCTCAGTGGGAATGAACGTGATTTTTTGAATTACGAGTAAACGAGAGACCAGGGGGCTTCCAGAAAGAGATCCTACCTAGCCTGATTAGAAATACGAACGAATCATAGAGCCACCTCAAACCCAGCCTCAAAGATACGAAAACATATCAGACTCCCTTTGCGTCATAAAAAGACGTCTTTTCGCAAGCACAAGAACACTTGAGAACCTGGGCCTCAATCTTTCAATCATATCTGACCGCATCTCCTTATAAATCGTTCTTGGAACAAATCAACGAGAATATTTTCATTTTAGCTCTCTGTTTGGATCCTAAATACAAATAGGCCAACAACCAAGGGATCCTAACAAAACGAACTAACTAAAGATTAGCGAAGGCACCTGAAGCTAATAACAACGACGAATTTCCAACAAAGCCTTAACCAAATTGAAGAATATTCTCGTTGATTTCTCCACTAGTAGCCCCTATGAGAAGCAGCTGCAGGTTCCAAAAAATCCCTCTTGTTGGCATGGTGCACCCTCCACCCCTCTATATTTAAATCTTTAAACTACATTTAAGATGTGAAAATAAATTTTCTAAATTATAAATATCGAAAAGTGAATACAATTAAATGTGTATTCGTTTAGCAATCACACCTTAAGCCCTGGGTACCAAGATGATGAATAAATCCCGCGGCGGAAGAGGCTCTACTATTTGGGATTAGCTGAAAAAAGAACACCCTAAAAAGCTAATCTAATCTATCCCCTTTAATATTCTTGCACCATGCGTAAAATACCTTTGTTCTGTTGACCCACAGGAATCTGTAACAAAAAAGAAAAAAATGAAATTAGAATATATTTTTGGATTTATGTGTATATGTCTAGAGAATAAAATATTCACCTCCTGAGGGGTGGACGGTCGCTCGAAGCTGCTTGTCTGGCACTCGTAGAGCTGATCCATTGAAGTTCTATGCACTCGTAGAGCTGATCCAGTTGATTGCACTAGTTGAACACTGAGCACTTAACACTGAACACAACCGCACTGAAGAAACTCCAACCTGCAAAAGAGAAATTGTTTAAGAATCTATCCCTTAGGGGTCTAGCAATCTAATGAAAATAGTTTTCTATTAGGATTTTATAGATGAAGTTTAAAGGAGTACAGTGCCCAGGAATTTATCTCCACCGGCCCTTCCCTGTGTATGACCCTGCCTATTTTTATATTTTTGTTTGAGAAAGTGCGTCGCATAAATAAAAGTA
>JAKCPI010016178.1:0-10167 GCA_023213315.1 Euborellia annulipes
TATCCAGTTCAATTCCCAAAAACCCAATGTTGTTTAATTTCTAGACAAAAAAATAGGATTTGCCCTCCCCTTATTTACAGCAATAATAGTCTCGAGTTCAAAGATTCATTTTCTGTTCTGGGAGTGACAGTTACATCTGATCTCTCCTGGAGCAACCACATCTCTTCTGTGGTTAAATCTACCGCAAGGAAATTGGGTTTCCTATTCAAAACGAAGCGTTACTTTCCTCCCAACAACTCCTAATCCTCTATAAAGCCCAAATTCGGCCGTGTCTTGAATATTGTTCCCACCTTTGGCGAGGGGCGTCGAAAGACGCTCTCTCCTCCTTGGAAGCCATACAGAGGCGTGCAATTAGACTGATAGGTGATTCTACCCCTTACTGCATCCTTACAGTCACTAGATCATAGAAGAAAGAGTATCTGCACTATCTCTCTTCTACAGGTATTACCATGGTCAATGCTCTGCCGAATTAAAATCAATTATCCCACCCAATGCAACATATTCACGGAACACAAGAGAGGCATCTTCCCAGCATCCCTATGCTGTTCAGATCACGACTAACAGAACAAAACAATTTCATTCTTCCTTTGTCCCCATGACCTCCCGTGATTGGAACAAGCTCCTGCGTCTATCTTCCCCAAAACCTACAATCTTCAGACTTTCAAGTCTAACCTCAACAGGCATCTTCTCAGTTCCCGCAGTTGAGTTTCCCCTTTATGCTTCTCCTTTTGTTTTATTTTCTTCCTGGCTGCATGTGACTATTGGTCATTATAGGTCTTCGGACCTTATGCACCCATTCCAAAAAAAAAAAAAAAAAAAAATCCTCTCGGCTATAATATGAAGTTTATTTAAAAAAATATATAAATATATACTCCTGACCCAAAACTCCAAAAACAAAAAAATGCTTTAATAAATTAACAAAACATTATTTTCTATAAATGTCTAATATTAAAAAAAACTAATTAGATCTAATATTTATTTTTTATTTCATCTTAACGTAGTAATGATTTAATTTTTACTAACAAGAACCTAAAGGGTAAAAAACAATATTCTTTTCAACAAAAAGTTGTTCAAAATTTTGGATAGAATAATAATTTATTAACCATCAATTCCAAATTTTGGCTTATCTGGACCTCAGTCCATTCATTTCATCAGCCTGCCTACTTTGTTAACATTTTTTTTTTTTTTTTTTTTTTTTTCAAAAAAAAAGATGACATTTTATTTTTTCTGTCTGACTTTTATAAAGTTTAATGTATGTCTTAAAATTTTAATTATTAAATTGACTTTTATATTTAAATTAATTAAATTTGAACATCAAGAAGAAATCAAATAGAGAAATGTGCATTTATTTATTTATTTGCTAATTTTAACAAGCTCTTAATATTTTTTTTTTTTTAATAATTTTATTTTTCAATAATAACTTTTTTTTTAATGGCTTCCATTGTTGAGGCGATCCTTCTCGGCTCCCCCCTCTCCCAGTTCCCTCGCGAACAAGCTCCCCCCCCCCCCCCCCGCGCCTCCTTCCCTCCCTCCCTCCCGCCGACTGCTCATGCGCGTGGCTCAATTCTCTCAGATGAGTTGGACGCCTGATGCACGTTGGTCATCTCCTGTTTCCCTCTGTGTTTCTCCTTAAAAAAAATCTTCAAATATCCAGGTGATCTGATCCATTATATTTTATTCATTTATTTATTTTAAGATTTGAATTCTAAGAACAAATAATATAAAATAAATAGTCACATAATGATTTTTGGAACTTTTTACTTTCTCTTACCTATGTATATATGTAATATATATAGAGAGAAAGTATTGCATTCATGTCAAAAATTCGATGTCGAGATTTTGATGGATCTTCACGTTTTGAGGTCCCCTGAATCCAAAAAAGTGGTTTTCGCGACATGGTCTGTCTGTGTGTGTGTGGGTGGGTGGGTGGGTGTGTGTGTGTGTGTGTTCAATTTTAAGCATGAAGGAATTGAGCTAGGAGGTTGAAATTTTATATTTAAGTTAAATACCTCCCGGGACCGGAAAAATAAGCTTTTAATCAAAATCGGCCAAAGAATACTAGTACTTTACTGATGTACTTTTTCAGTTTTTTTCGATTTTCTCAAAATTCGCTCTAACGATTTTGATTAAAATTCAAAAATCAATTATTTTTTAGATGCTCTTTCAAATGTATATTCGCGTTTTGCTCTCAAAATTGTTTGAAGCACACTTTACTCTTGTGCTTCATAGGAAAGATAGGAGAAATGGTTGCCATGGTAACAAAATATAAATATTTTCCCATGTTTATAAATTTGACATCTGAATTCAAATATTCCCTACTGCCGGGAACTAAATACATGTCGACACAAAAAATCTGGTGTGACAAGCACAGTACACAACTTTCGATTACCGAAGGTAAGAGAAAGTTGTGTGCTGTGCGCCAGTCACACCAGATTTTTTTACTTTCTCTTACTCTAAATATGAAATATTTTACGATTCTTTTCAATAAATATATACTCTCTGGTTTATTATTGACCAATTTTTTTTTATATTATTGATTCTTATACCCCAATGGCCTTAGGCTGGAAGGAGCAAATAAATTTAAAAAAAAAAATTATAGATTCTTAAATAATATTCATTCTTTTAATGAATTTTTTTTTTTTTTTTAACTTTTTCATTTACAACTGAACCATATTGTTTGAAAAATTATTGAATTATATTTATTTCTAAGGCCATTTAAACATTGACGATGGAATATTTTTACTTATAGTTGCTCATGCATTCATGTAGGTTATATTCTTTGAAAGTGTGATCTTTCACATAGCCAAATGAAGAGTATCGAAACTTCTAGAATAACATTATTATTGGTTATGATAATGGCTTAAACATTTTTATTCTACATTTTTTCCATTTATTCGTTTTTAATTATTTTCTTTCACTCTCACACACCATTTGGAAGACATATTTTAAGATATATTAGAGATAAAAATTCACATTTTTAATAAAAAAAAAATCTCATTCAATCTGTCACTAATCAACGGGAAGGACGATCCTAGCGATAATTTCCCCCTAAAATGAGATGCTTTTGAAAATGTATACATTTTTACATGGACTCTCACAGACTCAAACATTTATATGGTTGTGAAATAGCACCATTAAAATTGTTCTCTAGATCCTCCCCTCCATTGCACTCATTTGTAACATCGATAAAATTTTGTATTGAAATAATAACGCTTGTTATGGAGGTATATTCAGGACAAAATTTAATTCCACTATACAGTCAACGTTTCGAAAGTCTGAACGCCACCCTTCTTCAGGACTAATGGTTTTAGAAAATTAGTCCTAATGAAGTAAGGCGTTCAGAAGCGGCGACTGTATAGTGGAATTAAATTTTGTCCTGAATATACCTCCATAACAAGCGTTATTATTTCAATATCTACACCAGGCTTTCCAAATCTTGAATCTTCTTCTGTCCTCGCCATTATTAATCCCGCGGTGCAGGGTCGGCGGACTTTCCAAATCTTGAATATTTATTGAAAATATTTGGAGAAATTGGATTCGAGTAGGAGGTAGATAAAGGGAGGGGGGGGGGAGGTAGGAAGTATAAAAAATAAAAAATCGTAAAGTTAATTTTAAATTCCTTTTGAATATCTTATTGTTTCAATCTTCATTTTTTGTGCATGTCCATGTCCCCACTCCGCCTTTTTGTTCTTGGTAATTCGGGAGCATTACCGTCTCTAAATGAATATGGAACATTCTCGGAGAGCTTTTTTTTCCTATTAAATATATATATTTTTTTTTAGTCATTACGAGTCTTTAATTGCATTTCTGTTTTTAAGTATTTACTCTATAATTTTGTTAAGTTTTTTTTTCATAAATATTCAATATATAATGATCAAATTATAATGTGCTTATGTTTTTTCAAGGTGTATGTATTTTAAAAACACTCAGGCAACAACTTCCTTCGTTGTTTCATTTACATAAATCATCCACTTACTATCTGCTCTCTAGTTAATTTTTAATTTATATCTTAAAAATAGGTTAATGTGAAAATTAAATAGAAATTTAGTAGTAGGTACAAATAAACTGACAGTAATTTTCCTCACATTGATAAAAATTTTTCTAATGAATCTTTTTTATTTGAGAAATTTTCCCTCCCCCTACACGATCAGTATTACTGCCAGTTTTTTCCTCATTTAGTTTAATATCTCTAGTTTACAACCCATGTCACATGCATCAGTCCTCTAGTCATTACTCAATAAAACTGACAATCACAGCCAATACTCACAGAATTACTGATCCTGTTTAACGCTACTTAAAAAAATAAATTTTAAATAATAAGACCATAAGTGACAACAAAAAATTATTAAAAGAATTGCATTCATCTCCCTTGGCCCTAGTTTTTTTCTATACATTATTTATATAAATAAAAATAATTATGCTTTATATAATTCAAATTTTATTTATTTTGATTACACTTATTAATAAATCTTACTTTTCATTTACAGATTTGGATAATTCTCCTCGGCTGTGCTACGCACATCATCATTTCTTTGCCGTACTTCATCTGACGTTCGTCCACCCCGAGAACAACTCGACTACCGATGGTGAGTTAATTTTCTTTTTTTTAACGATTACTACTTAATTTAAATATGTCTAACTTCTCTTTTTGAATTAATTACTATATATCTGAAGTTTAATTTGTAAAGAATTTAATATTTGAACAGACAGACCATGTCGCGAAAACCACTTTTTGGATTCAGGGGACCTCAAAACGTGTATATCCATCAAAATCTCGACATCGAATTTTCGACATGAATCCAATACTTTCTCTCTACAACTTATATATTAACATATATAGAGGTAAGAGAAAGTAAAAAAAAAAAAGAAATCATTTTTTTATTCAATGTTTTGTTTGGTTTCCCTAATATATTATCTATTATTTGCAAAAAGTGCAACCAAAGACACCAATTAGAATATCGTCCTTGGCGCGCATGCGCGTTTTAACTTGGTTATTAATCAATTTAATAGCAATAAAAAAAAGGGAGTCATAATTAAGGAACTTGAAATTGGCTTCGTGTTCTAATTAAACTCATTAGACTAATCGACGTTAAATAATAACAGACAGGATAATATAATCTATATTAGTAATTATGATCATTAGAGTAATTGGACTTTTTCTCATTGATTAATAATAAATAAATAAATAAAAAGTTAATATATAATAAATATGTAAATCTCTTTAAAAGGAAACAAAAAAGTGGCAGGAGAATTATATAATGAGTTATAAAATAACTTTTAAAAGAATTTTCTAATTAAAAGTGTGAAATTAAATAAGTAGTAAAAAATATAATAAAAATTTTAAATTTAATATAGGGGAAGGTCATTCAGTTCTGGTATTTTCCAATAACTACTCCCTACTACTGCCAGTAGTTTTCACAAATAAAATAATAAATTACTGTGTACCTTTGGTAATGGTTTTATGCCTTTAAATAAAAAAATCTGGTGTGACTGATCGCTAGAAAAAAGTCTTTCGACTTTTGTCAATTTTGAGACTTTTCCAGATTTTCTTAGATATCTCCACTAATCTCTCAAAAAGAAACGTTTTTTGAGATTTTCACAAAACGACTTTTTAGCCCTTTTTTGCTTCTCAAAGATTTTTTTGAAAAAAGTGACTTTTATGACCGAGTTTGTTCAAATTTTTTAATAGAATGTTTTTTTTTTTTTAATTTTACATTTTTGGCTACTGAGGCCATTTAGAGATTTTTTTGTTTTTTTTTTTTTAATTTATTTATGGTCTTTTTCGCCATCTGAGACTATTTAGACTCTGTCCCTATTTATTTCAATCTAGCCAGCTACTGACTTCCTGTGTATATGTGTCTGTTTATCACTCTCTCTCTTTCTCTCGCTGATTGGCCAAAGTTACAGGAAGTGGAGTCAGAGAGGGAAATTAAAAACTTTAAATCAAAGAGGGAAATTCAGAATTTCCAAACAGTGAGTAAGAATAAATTTAATCCATTTGCTCGCCGAAGGCTAGCCTCCTGGCAAGTCGTAAAGCCCGCCGAAGTTGAGCTTTACCACTTGTATATATTAAGACATATATAGATAAGCGAATGTAATAATCCCCCCCCCCCCCCCCACAAGGCCGAGAGTCTAGAGATGTTGACAAATGTCGAATATATGCTTTAACTTATTATTTATTGATCATTTTATTAAATGTGCAGAACTTAACAAAATTATGAGAGTATGGAATCATTTCCCTATTTAATATATGACTGAGAAGAGAATTAATGAACTTTCATACGGATAGAGAGAGAAAGAGAGAGAGAGAAGGGTTTCCATCCCCAAATGTTGCTTCCTTCTCTTCTGGTGCTTCTTCTTCTAATGCCTTTAGATTAGGTACATGCTTAAGTAATAGATACCTGGTCTGCGTATCGTTCTCAATTTGCTAATGTAATTTAACTTCTCAATAGAAACGAGATAAGCAAGCAAGTAAAGACATGAGAGAGAGAAAGAGGGAGAGTGAACTTATGTCACGCACTGAAACGGAAAGATGGCTGCTACAGGACGACTCAACTGCACTTTAATAAAACTATAATAATTTTAGATCCCTGATTCTTTTGCAATGAAAAAAAACTATTTGTGATAGATTTCAGCTCAACTTTTAGGGAAGGGCAATGAGGTTTTGAAATTTCGCTTTTTTTAGATATTTTATTTACAAATCATCTGAAATCCCTTCTAATGGAAGTTAAAGGGATATTTTTTAATTATAATTTTATTGTTTTTGATAGTAGACTATGTAATTTATATTTCAACAAAACAAGTAAAAATGTGAAATTAAAGTAAAAATCAGACTCAATTTTATCAAGTGACAAATGAAATAGTTTTTCACTATTACGACAAAAACGCAATGCTTGCTTTAAGCTTTTTCTATATAAATCCATTATGATCCCATTGTGATGCTTATATTATTTTTTAATCTTTAACAAAGACTATTTTATAATTTTTTCAAAAATTTTTAAGGAGGTTATTTAAAAAAAAATTAATATTTGATTTTGAAATTAACAAATAATCTGGGGTGTTGTATATCGTTGGTAAGGACATGTAAAATGAATGACACCTTTCACATTTTCCTATCACAAATCTCAGAGATTTTATAGCAATTTATTAATAAATAGGTTATATGCAAGCGGGTCAATTTTTCGCTTTTTTGTAAAATTTTATTAACGCTGGGCCACAGGTTCTATGATGCGATTAGGCGGCACTTCCGGGTTGGAGGGGCAGCAAAACGAAAAAGTATAATGCGATTTTTCGTTTAAATTATCAGCTAGTCCAGTTTTCCTTTCCGGATGCCATTTTACATTATTATTTATCTTTCACTAGTACTGTAGCTCTAAGAATTTTAATAACTCTCCCAATCTCTGTAGCTATTGTAGAAAGAATTTTTTCAAAATTAAAATTGTAAAAATACTACTTAAGTGCAATAAGCCAAATGAGGTCAAGGGTTAGGAGTATCAAAATTTTAACTTTCAAAAATGACATCTCTAGCTAAGGGCTACTCTAATGAATATCAATTGGTATTTCCAATTCATTTAAACACGGTAAATATGATTTGGGCTGCCTGGGTTCCGAACTCACACCCCTTAGTTTTCATTATTTACACTGTCACTATCCTTAACCTCTTGGTCAAGGGGATGGGGTGAATATTTGATTATTTCACCACTATTATTTTTTAGATGAATTAATTGAGAGTTTATGTAAAATAAGTTGTCCTATAACAATGACTATTTTAACCCTTAAATGCCTACCTCAAAGTATGTATTATAGGTCTGTTCTTTTCGGTTGCTATTGCAGTATAGTTTACTTATTTTGCCCTGCATTCTGTTCGTTTCATTTTTGCAGGCTAGTTGCACGCTAGCAAAACTTGCACCTTTTGACCAAGACAAACCATATCTCTTCCAAATATTACATATTGAGGTAAAAAAGTCATTTAATAACATTTAAGCAAAAAATCTCAGATTGAAGCATCCACAACGAATTCTTGTAATAAATTTTATTAATATTCCTCCTTCTATCTTAAAATAAATAAATATGTTCTTATTTATATACGAATATTATAAATAACCGTATACATTTACTTTATAGGAAAGAACTGGAGAATAAAAACAGCAATTGATGGACCCTCTCACATCATCTTTAATTGGCAAATATTTCGACTGGCATTACGCCTAGTCATCATCAGTGCAAACAAACGATTTGGTGGAGGGCCCGTGTCAAACAATGGTTGAGGATTATTTTAAAATTTCTCGGAGAAGCAGGGGTCAGACGCAAGTGCAAGCAGTGCAAGTACGCTTGCAGCGTCTGACCCCTGCTTCTCCGAGAAATTTTAAAATAATCCTCAACCATGTTTGACACGGGCCCTCCACCAAATCATTTGTTTGCACTGATGTGACTAGGCGATGCCAGTCGAAACATTTGCCAATTAAAGATGATGTGAGAGGGTCCATCAATTGCTGGTTTTTATTCTCCAGTTCTTTCCTATACATCTTATCCAGCGAAAATCTTCCAATTGCAACATTTACTTTAATTTACACTTTTATTGTAACATAAACGGCTCTATAATTAAAATCAATTTCTCTTCCTTTTTTTTGAACGAATTAAAATATTAGCACTTTAATTAGTTGATTATTTATAACGTTAAAAATTCTATCTTGTTGCCTTATTTAATTATTATTATAACTTAATTTTAATAATTTCCTTATTAATATTAATTTTTTTTTAAAACATGGGAGATGCTTTTGAATTTAATATGCAAATAATCAGATAAAAAAAAAAACACTGAATTGGGCGAACAAAAAAAAAAACAAGTTTCAGTAATTTTAGATTGTTTATTCATTAATTAGTTAGCAATACGTAATCAAGATGGCGCCTGGGGAATCCCTTTAATAAGAGAAGAATTTTTTTTTTTTGATAAACTCTATTTGTCCCTCTAGCGTTTAATTAACCGATATAAAATTTCAAGTTGCAATAAAGATTAAGATCTGTTAATTGTTGCATGATAGAGTTCCTTTTCTTTTTTATTTATGTTTTCCGAGGGAGAAATGTCACAATTAGGGACATGAATTGAAATCTTTTTAATCAAATAATTGCCTCTGTGCCTTAGAGCAGGAGTAAACTAATTAGTTCTTGATCTAAGGGTACCATTAACTATTAGTTGTTTTTACTTTCTCTTACCTATGTATATATGTAATATATATATAGAGAGAAAGTATTGGATTCATGTCAAAAATTCGATGTCGAGATTTTGATGGATCTTCACGTTTTGAGGTCCCCTGAATCCAAAAAAGTGGTTTTCGCGACATGGTCTGTCTGTCTGTCTGTGTGTCTGTGTGTGTGTCTGTGTGTCTGTGAACAAAATATCTCAAGAACGAAAAGAGCTAGGAGGTTGAAATTGTATATTTAAGTTAGGCACCCCCATGGGACGTGACACGAAGCTTTTGAACAAAATCGACCAAAAAGTACTAGCACTTTACTGATTCACTTTTTCAGTTTTTTTCGATTTTCTCAAAATTTGCTCCAACGATTTTTTTTAAAATTCAAAAATCAATTATTTTTTAGATTCTCTATAAAATGTATATTCTTATTTTGTGATTGAAATCTTCTGAAGACCACTTTACTCTTGTACTCCATAGAAAAGATAGGAGAAATGGTTGCCATGGTATCAAAATATAAATATTTTCCCATACTTTTTTTTTTTTTTTTTATAAAAAACATTCACACTTTTTTCTCATTCACACTCACACTCACACACACATTCACACTGTCTTTTCGGCAGCTCAGGCCATTTAAGACTTTAGACGATAACCGTTATTGATAAATATACATATAGGGGTCCAGGCATTCTTATTTAAGCCATTTGGTATCCAATTGGCTTAAATAAAATCATCGGACTGCCTGGGGTCCGAACCCGCGACGTTTGGTATACGAGGTTAGCACGCTAACCTCTACGCCATGCCCCGAGGGCTTTCCCATACTTAAAAATTTTACATCTTGAATTCAATTGTACCCTACTGTCGGAAACTAAATACATGTCGACACAAAAAATCTGGTGTGACAAGCACAGTACACAACTTTCGATTACCGAAGGTAAGAGAAAGTTGTGTGCTGTGCGCCAGTCACACCAGATTT
>JAKCPI010016179.1:0-22867 GCA_023213315.1 Euborellia annulipes
GGTCTTTTAAGATAAAATCATCGGATTGCCTGGGATCCGAACCCGCGACCCTTGGTATACAAGGCAGGCACTCTACCAACTACACCAAGTCCGAGGGCTCTAATAAAATCTTATTTATTTTCTCTTATTATTGGATTAATCTTTTTTTTTTTTTGTCTCGGTGTAGGGGGGTTAGCGTGCTGGCCTTGTATACCAAGGGTCGCGGGGTTCGGATCCCAGGCAGTCCGATGATTTTATTTAAGCCATTTGGATACCAAATAGTAGTATAAATACACTATTTGTGGGCCCGAAAAAAAATTACAATTTGCAGTAAATAAGGAATGATACGATAAGGTTAAAAAAAAAAAAATGATACGATAAGGTTAAAAAAAAAAAATAAGAGTTTAAAAAATTGTCATATGAAATATTTTGTATACGCGATTAAAAAAAAAAAAAATACCTCAAGTAGTTTTAGAGTTAAAACAATAATTGCATTCATTAATTATTAATCTCTAATTAATTATATAAAATTTTATTGTTGTCTTTTATTTATCGTATTGTTGTTGATTAATTAAAATTTGAAAAACAATTTTAATTAAAAATTAATTAAAATTTATTTATTTAATTAATTTTTAATTTTATTAAAATTTATTAAATTATAATTAAAATTAAAATTTATTAAATTATTATTATTATATTATTATTTATACTATAATAATAATATATTTATTAAATTATTATTAAAATTTATTCACTAATTTAATCAAAATCATATATGTATATGTAACCAAAAAAAAATGTTCTGCAGTCGGGGATTGAACTCGGACTTTTCGGTTTGCGCTCGAGCATGTTAATTATTACATCACATAAACTTCTATTGTGTGAGAAAATTGGAGAAACAAGTTAACATGGTATTAATTAATCATTTTAAATTATAAATAATAGATAAGAGAATTAAGAATCTAAAAAAAAGGAGTTCCGATGGTGTAATGGATATTTGAGCGCAAACTAAAAGACTCGGGTTCGAATACAGAGTGGAACATATTTTTTTTTTTTTGCCGTCTCAAAATGACTAAATGAAATATGAATATAAAAAGAGATAGAGATATTAAAAATTCCATTAATCTTAGAATACTTAAAAATTTGATGGTTCCTATTGAATACGCTATAACTTGTCCGTCCTTTCTATTCAAATGGCTTGTAATTGGTTTAAATTATAAGTTGTCAGTGAGAGAGAGAGAGAGCGGATATTAACGAGGTCTGAATATTCAACTGACCTCGTCATAAACAGAAGACAAACCCTTAAAACTTAAACAACCGAGGAAAGCACACCCAGAGAGAGAAATAGACTCAAGAACCACTCAAGACAATTACAGAACATTTCACAGTAGTTAAAATAAATTTGATGTAAAGCTCTATAATTTTTTTTTTTTTTAAAGAGGAATGTTGCATAAGGTTCAAAGACTTATCAGGAAGAACATTGGAAAAAAGAAATAAAATTAGAGTGGAGAATTAACTCGAAGAATGTGGAAAAATAAAGGCATGTAGTTTGTTTTCAATCATTCGTCTGGAATTGAGAAGTTCATGAACTTTGGAGATGTTGGGACAACAGCCTCTTTTGTATTCCAAGTATATGTAAAGATACTCCAAAATCTACCACCCCAGATTTCCTATCTGGAGTTTGTGCTGAGCTCATCTTCACAGATAAGGCTAATAAGTAAGCCTCCCATTTTGGTAATAACTCTAAATCATATTCTTTATTATAATAACTTATAAGCCCCGAAAAATACTCATTTTGGCCAAGGTTTTCCATTACTTATGATATTAGGGTTAATCAATGAAAAGGTACGAAACGACACTGTGGATACAAATGTAGACTTTATTCAAAATATACATCATAGGCTTGAGCACAACGATCCCACTGATGAACAAGCCGCAGGATTCCTTGTTCCCAAAATTGGTGTGGCCGTGACGAGGTCCAGTCCTTCACAGCATCCATGAGTACACCGTCCGAGTTGAAACGATTCCCTTTTAGATGTTTTTTCAGTGGACAAAACACATGGAAATCGCAGGGCGACTGTAGGGCGGATGGTCCAACGTCTCCCACTTGAACTTGGCCAGTTCCATGTGTGTGACTCTGGAGACATGTGGATGCGCGTTATCATGGAGCAGAATCACACCCCCCGTCAGCAGCGTAAACGGTCACCATCCGGCGATGAATAGCTGCCGGTTTCTCACCTTCCGCTGTAACACTTCGCTACTCCTCCTCAATCGTCGAATTTTGCAACGCGAACGCCATCCTGTCCTCATACGGAATGAAGCATCATTTGGACGCCGCTTTTGAAAGAGCCACTGCTCTCTCCTGTGAAAGCGGGCGCCCGCGCATGCTCCGATCGAAGTCAGAGACTCCAATCGTATCCAGAGATGTCTAGCTACGTTGTCCCATGGCGGAATTTGCAAATATTTAACTGTTACGTTTTTACGTCGTTTCGTACCTTTTCATTTGATCAACCCTAATATAATTAACATGCCTATTAGTATAATCATAAGACCTCAAGACACTGTTTATGAACATTCAAATCATTCAATATATACTGATGGTTCTAAATTTGAAAGTCGGGCGGGCTGTGCCTACTATGATATACAAAACCTGAACTTCGGTCTTTTCAAATTCTCACCTAATTTATCAATCATATCAATAGAACTCATTGCAATCAAAGAAGCGCGCTGTATATAAATAAATATGAACTTTAGCGGAAACACAATATATTCAGATTCCCAGAGCGCTCTTTATGCTATTCAGTCAGCAGAGAGGTTCAAAAAAATTAGAAAAGTGGTGTGCGACATGATTTTAATATTTCAAAAAATAAAATTGACAGGCAACACTATTATTTTTCATTGGGTGAAGGGACACTCTTCCGACAGTAATTGTTGATTTTCTTGCAAAGAGCTAGTTTAAATGGCAATCCGATACCATATAGAGTTCCGTGGAAGGATATGGCGTCAATATTTATAAATGAATTAAAAAACAAGTAGACTGACGAGTGGAGACAATCATCTCAAATAAAGGGCTCATTTCTTTATCTTCTAAAGAAATATCCATCGCCACCCTGGTTCGCACAGTTCACAGAATTAAATAGGGCCGCTATTACGCTTTGTAATCGATTGAGGATCAATCACACCCGGGCTTCCTTTCCATCTCCTCAGAACCATTCCCTCTCCTTTCTGTAACTGCAGCCAAACTTATGCCACGCCATTTCACATAATCGCTGAAGGCCAAAATTACCAAAGAAGCAGATATGAAATATTGGGAGAATTTCTACCTCACGTTAGGGACCCTACAAAATTCGAAAAATGCTTGCAAAAGCCTAAGGAGCAATTCATTGGCAAACTGTATGAGTTCTGTTCGGCGAATCAGATTTGTTTGTGAGGTTTTACCTGAGGATTAGACTTTATATAATTTTTATAGATAGACTAGGCTTAAATATTATCTTCAAAAACTAATACTAAGGGGTTACCGTCATGGAGGTACCACTGTGATCAAAAAGGTGAAATTGTCATTTAAAACTCCGGGGCATTAGGAAAGCAGGTACATTTTTTTTCCTAGGTTGGTAGGGCTGTCTATAACATTTGCCAAGCGTCTGTTTGTCAAAAGGTTTAATTATCTCCCAGTTACACGTGTTTATGTAAACTACCAAAAGTGAATCTTTCGCTTTTTACAATGGGTGATTTTGTTGAGTTGTTACTGATTGTAATCATACTTTCAGGATCAAAATTATATGTTCTTCCAGATTTTGTTAAAGGGGGTTCAACAACAGCTAGTACATGAGGTAATGAAATTGGACACACGTCTTCTTTTCTCGGCCAAGAAAAGGAAGGTGAAGGTCCATTTGGGTGAAACAACTTCACTGTTGCATCACCTTCCTCCTTATCAATTAAAATAATGACCCCGAAATACCACAAATGGTCATATTTGCATGCTACATTGCGCCCAGGAAATAGGTCACTTTCTTTAATGAGAGCTTCATTCTCTTTTGTTAAAGAATGTGTCAATGCTGGGTGTTCATCTTCACTTATTTGTCTTGCCTCTACAGTGCCAGATGAACTTACAGGAAATTGTGCCTGGTAGAGTGTATATATTCTTATAACGCCTTTCAAGTTTTTGTCTTGTAAGGTCCAAATTTACTTTCAAAACTAAATAAAAGTTTACTTTGGAAATGTGAGATTTGCACAATTCAAAAAGCTCCTGTGTTGTTGTGATTTGGTTTGTCAATGGTCTTTGCAGGCTTTCCTTGCTTCACAGTTCCCCCAATTCCATCGCATTCAGACTTCCCGTGACTTGTGGCAAAAAACGACCACTCAGCTTCAATTGAAAAATCTGTTTCATGGTGGCATAGATTCAAAAAGTTATACTTGTTCTTGTACTGTGCAGCACATCCGTCTGTGTAGTAGTGATTTTTTTAAAATGAATTCAGGAGATGAAAGAAGCAGTATCAAACCGTAATACAGGAAGTTTTTTCTTTTTGCAAGTTGTTAGGCAAAGGTAAAGGTAAAACCAGAGTGCGCATTATCCTGGTTTCGGCCACAAGGACCATCGTCAGGCCTGTAAAATACATCAAATTGTCAACAGGGTGCAAATCACTAGTGGAATACAATCTGAAAATTTTTTTCAAACATAATCTCAAGACCAGAGTGCGCAGTGATTTTTTTGACATTGGGAAAATTATCTGTGAGAAATTGAATCAAAATCGTTTGAGTTTGGTATACTATAGCAACATCATGTTTTAGATGATCAGAAATCACACATAAGGATCTGGTAACTTTACTTCCTTGATCATCTAGTAGATAAATCATTACAGGATGTATAGTACATGTGTTGCTGGTCCAATGATAACCTTGTGCTTCGTCTTGTATGATAAATGAATAATTTTCACTAAAGTCCATTAAAACTATTGCAGTACCAACTGCTATGAAGATTGCGATTTTGCAATGTATGAATGAGGGATCAAATTTTCAATTTGTTCCGTTAAATCATTAATGAAATCGTCGACTGCTGAAGAGCACTTCACCATTTGTGTCCTATTTGTACCCACTGGGAAAATTCAATTGTGTCACTTTCATCACGGCCTTCAAATTTTGACTTAAAAATTTGTAAGATTTTGTCTGGAAGGACATTGATTGCAATGCCTTAAAAAACATTCTCTAGTTGTATTTTCACACAGCAGAAGTTTGAAGAGCATTTTATAATCTTCGTCAATACCTGCTGCTTCAACAAGTAGTTTTACATTTTGGTGGTACGTACAGACATACACATACAGAATGTGTTCCACTGGAGCCTGCCAAAACACACCATTTAGGTCTTAGTGAACAAAATTTTGAAAATCCTATCTGGATATCAGGATATTGCCATTTAAAGTTGGAGTACATTTCGTTAAGATTACTTAGGATAAGGCGTTTCCTCTCATACCGTTTTTTTCCAAGGCTAACCACATCTTTCATTCCTGGTAAAATTCAAGATTGTTCATCGTCTTGATAAAAGCTTGTTACAAGAGCAATTGTTTCACAACTTAATTTTTTTCCATGTTTCGGATTAGGTTCACTTAAAACTCCTTCTTCTTTATAAAGTTTCTGAGCCTGGCGAGCCCGGCATAGTCTGATACATCAAAAGTTTCTTTAATTTTTCTCCTCGACCAATCAAGAGAAACCGGTATTGTTAGAATTTGGATTTGTTTTGCCCTGCTCGAAATTTTGAGCTTTTCTGAAATCACTTCAATTAGTTTATCCATATCAGCTGCTTTTTGTTTAGCTTCACAGCTGTCTGAACAACTTGGTTTGTTTAGATCCCCAGGTAACTCGATGCTAAGAGCTTTCTCAAGTTTGTCTTTTACTTGTACTTGAATCTTTTCTAATTTCTTTTTGGCATATGATATTTTGCTACTTTCACCAAGAGCATGAATCTTCAAAGGAGAACAGCCTATTTCAGTCAGAGATGAATTCAATCCATCAACAGCTTCTTTTTTTTCTAAATTTGCAAACTCTTGTTGGGATAAAGTTTTTTCATCTTCGATGTTGTCACCTGAAGCATGAAATACCTCTTCATCACTGTCATCTCTCTTATTTAACAATAAAGTTCTACAACTAGAACATAGTTTTTGTCCAGGCTTAATGTGGTACCCTTTACCTATTATTTTTTTACACTGCAGCATATTAATAACTCTAAGGGACCTTTTTACTGGTTTTTTATGTTTTTTTAGTGGATCAGAACAAACCCATTGGCGTAATTCATAGCGTGTTAAATACAATGCCTTGTGGTGCTGACAGTTTCTAATGTTTTTTCACGACTTACCCGTAATTTTATTAAAGTTTTATCATTTTCTGACAACTCTTCAATATTTTCCAAACCTGTTTTTGATGCATATGTTGTCTTGTGACACTGTGAAACAGTTACTTCTCCAACACTACAAGTTTCTTCCATTATAAAATTTTCATATAAATTTTTCATAAATGGTATCACAAAAACACTAATACTAGTTATGTCATTTAAAAAATTTAACCCAATTATTTAATAAATTCACTAAATGTAATTCCACTAAACAATAACTTTCAATTTTAAAACTTTTTTTTTTTTTTTTTATTCTGCCCTCCTGGCTAACCGCCATTGGGCTAAAACTGATTACAAAAATACATTCATAAAAATAATATACATAAAACAATATAAATACAAAGTTAAAACATTATACAATAACATTATAAGTTAAAAATGATTCAAAACCTTATATAATACTGATACAACAAGAAAAAATATAAGAAAAAAAAAAAAAAAAAATTATATAAATAAAAATAAAACTAAAAGAAAATATTTCCAAGAAGTAAAATGTTAAAATAAAGCAAGACTACTAAGGTACAAACAAAATAACGACAGAATTAGCACCGGATCACACAAAACAAAGACAAAACAAAATGTCAAAAATTAAACAATATAAAGGCAAAACTACAAAAGTAAAACAAAATTAAGGCAAAAGTTAGCAAGACTGCTAAAACGTGAGATTGGAAGATTTATTGAAATTGTAAATTGCTTTGACTATTGACTCTATGGGCTTAGAGAGTATGTCTATTAAATTAGGGGGATCTCGGAAATTTGGTTCTATTGCTCGAAATAGGGTATTTCTTTGTAGCTTGTAATTAGGGCAATTTAGTATAGGATGTTCAGGTGTAGCTGGCGTAGGGGAGCAAGTACAGTTGGGGGAGTCGACTATTGAGAATCTATGTAAGTGAGCTGTGCATGTGGAATGGTTGATCCTTAACCGGTTGAAAATGATGATTTCTTCTCTGGATAAATTAGGAGTAAACTTAAACCATGGAGGAGCCGGATGCTTTTTGAGTTTTGCCAGGAAGGAGCCTTTGGTTTGTGAAGTGTAAGCCCAGTTTGATGTCCATGTTTGTACCAGTTGTCTTTTGAATATTGTAATGGTGTCTCTCCATGGGATCCCTTCTTTCAAAAGCGGCCCTCGAGCTGCCGCCCTTTTGGCCAGATAATCGGCTATTTCATTCTCTTGATTTCCTGAATGTCCCCTAATCCAGGATAAGGCGACTTGCTGATTGTTTGTATGGGTCTCTTTTAGCAGGTTCGCAATTTGAAGATGGATTTTATTTATATTTTTTGCAGTTTTTATAGATATGATGGATGCCAAGGCTGATTGTGAGTCTGAGATTATATTTGCGGACTTAATTGAATTTATCTTGATGTAGTTCAATGCTTCTCTTATAGCAATCAGTTCCGCCGAGTATATGGACATTTGTTGGGGTAGTTTAAACAGGTGGAAACTGCAGTTGGATGCATTAAAGAAAGAGCAACCTAATGAGTTAGATAGTTTTGATCCGTCAGTGAAGATTAGATTTTCGAACTGTTCTCCTGGTTTTATATGGGGTTCTGACAATCTAACTTGAAAGGGCGTATTTATAATATCCAGGCCTATTTGTATGTTTGGACTGATTGCAAATTTTTGTATAGTAATATTTAGCTGATTAAAAATTTTAAAACTTAATATAGTTAAAGTGGAGAAAAACACTTGGTATGAGAATCAGTGTGCGCCCTACAAAGTCCTCAGCAACTGACCAGAAGACAATATTAAAAAAAGCTTACTCAGACTGTCTGTGCATGCAGAAACTTATATGTTATGAAGAAAATTATATGTAATGAATTTTAAAATATAATTTTTATATAAATTGTATTTATTATATCATAAAAAAACTGGATACCAGCATAAATTTTCATCCATGCTAATAATAAAAATTAATATAAAAATATTTGTAAAAAAAATACTTATTCCAAAAGATTCTTTAACAAGGAATAGGAAAGTAACAAGAAATAAATCATTCTTAACAACAGTTTATGACTGCTTAAACTCCTTCATATAATGTAGGCTCTTAGTTCAAGAGAGGGTAGGCGGTTTATTTTTGTTTATTGTAAATTAAAAAAAAAAATGATAATTTTTAAGGCATTATTTTAATTCTAACAAGAGTTTCTACAAGGGAACTAGAACTAAATCATACTTAACAACATGGGCGTAACTAGAGAATTTGGCTGGGGGGGGGGCATGTAACCAGCTATCCTCTGGGGGGCCTGGAAAGTCCCATATTTTCTCAATTTTTCTTGGGGCAGGGAGCTTTCTGGGGGGACGCCCCCCCCCGGCACCCCCTAGTTACGCCCATGCTTAACAAGAGTCTAAATTTGCTTAATAAATAATACTATTTTACCCAGGTGGGTATAAAGCAGTAAAATATTTCCAAAAAAATATTTTTTTCTGAAAATATGTTGTTTTGAAATATGAAGAAATAAAAAAGCCATTAATTTTATTATTGGATGCTGTAGGAAATTTCCTGGGGATGATATTAAAAAAAAAAAAATTGGTTCGATTATCTCAAGGCCTCAGGTAGATATTGCAAAAAATGTAAAACCATAAAATCGCTTTAAAAAATTCACAAATTCCAAAATTGATGGCAAGTTATAGCTAAACGGTTAGGTTTAGAGGGTTAATTAATTTTTTTCTGAAATCAGCATCTTTCAATTAGTTCAAATCGAAATTTTCATGCAGCTTCACTGACAAATATTGAAGAAATGATTTTTTTTCTTAGAACATGCACGGCCAGGCCGGGGTCTCGAGAGAGCAGCGGCTGCCATTATCATATAAACTTTAAAGGGCTGTAAAATGAAAACCGTTGGCGATATATCAATAAAATTTGGTGTGGTTGCTTACCTATTGTTATATGTATATGTTTTGATAAACATTCACTGTATTTTGACAACTGTTATATTATTAAATAAAGCTATATTTTGTTGTTTGACTTGAAACATGGTGTCAGAAGTGGGATTTTAATTGTAATTAAATTGATTTTGCATGTACCATGAATGTTGAAGAGAATACTAGTTCATCTAGTCAGATGGAGGGCCATCAGAGTCTGGATTCTTATATGAATATTCCTGCTCCAAGACCAATGAAAAGGCATGTGCAGTTTGCAATGAATTTATGTCTAGTCAGATGAGAGAATCATTAAGGACTTGTGAAATTGCTAAATATCCTTGGGAGATTATTTCAAGTGATATTTTTACTTTTAATAATTCCAATTATTTAGTGACAGTGGATCATTTTTCAGATTTTTGGGAGATAAATAAAATGAACAACATCACCTCTCAAGGCATTATAAAATGTTTAGAGGTGCATTTTTCACGTTATGGGATTCCTAAAAAACTAATAACGGATAATGGTCAGAATTTGAAAATTTTTTGAATAAATGTCGGTGTAGACATGTTACGTCATCCCCTTATTATCCAAGATCGAATGGAAAAGCTGAATCGGCTGTGAAAATAGCGAAAAATTTAATTCGGAAATGCGAAAGAGAGTGTTCAAATTTAAACATGGCAATTTTGGAGTGGAGGAATACACCGACAAAAGACATGGGTTCTAGTCCAGTGCAAAGATTAATGGCGAGGAGAACTAGAACACTCTTACCTATTAAGGATGATTTGTTAATACCAAAGGTGGAGAGCAACGTAGATGAGAGGAAAATTAATAAAAATTTAAGTATTAAAAGAATTTATGATAGGAGATTTAGAGGAGATTCAAGATGGACAAAACATATGGGTTCAAATGAAAACAGGAAATGGAAAAGGGATTTGGAAGGTTGGAAAGGGTATTAAAAAAATATCGGATCGGGATTATTTAGTGGAAGTTGATGGAAAAAAATTTAGAAGAAATAGAATATATATACGATTGAGAAATATAGTTGATAAGAAAATAAGAAATGAGGCTGGTGAAGAAGAAGATGATTATTTTTGCTCAAGACAACGGGGTATGATATCGAAGGAAGGGCCTGGAGTTGAAGAAACCAGAGTGGAAGAGCCAGAGGAACTGAGAGATGAGAATAGTCAAAGGGAAGAGAATCGAGAAGATCGGGAAGAGGGAATGAGACTTCGTTCGGGAAGAATAGTATGTTCAAGAGTTTGAAGAAGGGAGATGTTATATGTATATGTTTTGATAAACATTCACTGTATTTTGGCAACTGTTATATTATTAAATAAAGCTATATTTTGTTGTTTGACTTGAAACACCTATAATAAAAGAACAAATATACCAAGTTTCATCAAAATCTGTGACTAGTGGTGTTAAAATGGTTTTTTTTTTTGGTTGATTTGACATGGAATGACCCAATGGGTGATTTTGTTGAGCAAAGAACTTGCATCAAATTTTGTTTGCGTAACGAAGACACGTTGAAAATGTTGCGGAAGGCCTTTGATGATCAAACTATGGCACAAAAAAAAAACGTTTATAAGTGGTACAACGAGTTCAAAGAGGGCCGAGAACGCGTTGAAGACGAACAGCGCTCTGGACGACCATCAACGTCTACCGACAAGGGCTAAGTCCGAGAACTTGGTGCTTGAAAATCGTCGATTGACAATTAGAGATCTCGCTGATAGTGTTGGAATATCATTTGGCTCAGCCCAAACCGGAATTATGGGTGAACAACTTTTGGTTCCTTCATCACTTCTACGCGACTATTTTGCCAAAAACTCTGTTCCGCAACCACCGTATTCGCCTGATTTGGCTCCGATATTCAGCAAACTCAAAAGGCCAATGCGGGGACGCCGTTTTGACACGATTGAGGAGATAAAAACCGAATCGAAGAAGGTCTTGAAGGCTCTACCGGAAAAAGACTGTTTCGAGGACTGGAAAAAGTGCGTTTTATCAAAACAAAACCTTTTGCGCTCTCTATTTTAAAGTGACTCTCAAAATCTCAACTTTTATTATTATTGTTAGAGAGTATTCCCTTGTTAAAATATTTCCTTAACTAGAGAAAGGATTATTATAGGATAAATATTTTCGAAATAAGGATCATCATCTCTTTGGGGATTACAATTAAATTGTAAATTTGTATTTTACTGTTTTGTTTTACGATTACAACAAGTGGAACAACAAACAACAAAAGCCTCATCATCTTGAATTGTCAAGAGAATAGAAAGAGAGAAATTAAATACCAAAATAGAAAATAAATTCCCTTTTCAAGATAAAAAAAATATGGATAATAGTTAGTACTTTGTTATATTCTTTGATATTTTTGTTTTGGAATAAATTCTTCATAATTTCATTAGGAACAGACAAGTTTGTTAAGGCGGTGGATGAATTACTGTCAACGAGATATCAATCAACTCAATTTTGAATAATATTCCACATATTCGGATGTCAAATTGATCAGAATTAAATTTAACGATTCTTTGTTTTAATTTTTTTTTTTTTTTTTTTTACAAGAACTGTCGATGGTTTGTGAAATATTTTAGGTTAGTTTGTCACTCGTCAATACATTTTTTTTTTTAATATCAAAGGTGAAAGATATTTATAGTTATCGACAGATTCTTTATTATATCTGTCAAAGAAATAAAGGTCTACTAAAAAGTTCGCGCTGTTTTTTTGTCAAATTGAAATGTTTATTAAAAAAAAAAAACGGTTACAGATAATTCATTCAAAATAATTGCCGTCGCTAGCGACAACCTTCTCCCATCGTTCGGGTAACATTCTGATCCCTCGGCGCCAAAAATCTGGCTCCCAGGCGTCAACCCAATTTTTGCATTCTTCGTAAGACCGGAAGTGCTGGTCGGCCAATCCGTGTGCCATTGACCGGAAAAGGTGAAAATCAGAAGGGGCGATGTCTGGAGAGTACGGCGGGTGGGTTAAAACTTCCCATTTCAGCTCCTCGAGGTATTTTTTCACGACTTTACTGGTATGAGGTCTGGCGTTGTCATGCTGCAAGATGACACTGCTATGCCTTTGCTCAAATTGGGGGCGTTTATCTCGGAGTGCCTGACTTAAACGGGCCAATTGTTCTTTATAAAGGTCCCCGGTGACAGTCTGGCCCTGTTTCAAGAGTTTGTCTTCAATTCCTCATCTTCGAAGACCTTGGGCGCCCCTGAGCGTTGCTTGTCTTTTGTGTCAAAATCACCCGATTTGAACCGTTGAAACCACTTTCTGCATGCAGTATCTTGAATAGCATCCTCGCCATAAACTTCACAAATCAATCGGCGAGCCTCAGCAGCCTTTTTTTTGGCGTTAAAGAAGAACAGCAAAAGTTCCCGCAAATGGGCATTTGTTGGTTCGAAGTTCGCATGTTTAATAGAATTTTTGAAAATGTTGTGTTTACCTGAGGAATGCGAAATTTGTTGTGATTGTTGTCAAGAGAGTGAGCAAACCAAAACAAAAAGAATTGTGTCCCTAGAGTAAAAGGTGCGCGTGCGCGGATCCCTAGAGTAAAACAGCGCGAACTTTTTAGCAAACCTTTTGAGGATTCTTGTTCTTTTTAAGAACCAAAAAAAAAAAAAACTGTACATGAATTTCGAGTGTTAGATATACGACTATATAGCTTGTTTTTCCTTAAAATTACAAAATGTGTTCTAAAATAGACATTACAATATTTGATGAGGAATTTTGGATGTCTGAATGGCAATTTTGCATATTGGAAAAAGGTCTTACATATTAATTTTCTGCGAGATTTACCTGGAGTACAGGTGGAGGGTGTTACATTGCCTTACGAGACGTGTGTTAAGGATCTTAATGGATAGCGGTTTGACATACATGGTGGGAACAGGTGGAGATGGTGCGCAGGCGAGTTTATTCCATCCGGAACAGATCTATTGCCTAGATTGCACAAATCACATCTGTAAAGGCGGACATAGATCCACTAATATACAAGAATGTCCATATTATATACTTATCAAAAAAATAATTAAAAGTCCTATGGCTAACGAAAATGTTTCCTTCTAAGAAGTTTCATCAATACTACCTCCCTTTGGAACTCAAATTGCAGGTGTACAGATAGAAAGGCAGAATATTTCATGGCAACCTGGTAATGGTAATTATTCTACCTCAATATCTCACCAGCCAAATAGCACTATTACTCAATATTCAATAAAAACAACCTTCTAAAATTTACTTTGAAAAGCCTATTAATATTTCAAACAACCTTAACTTACCGTCAGCACCTCTTCACTATACAGTTCAAGAATTGGAAGATATTAAGAATATGTTTTAATAAGTAAAATAACAACTTTAAATCGAATTTCTCCAAATATCGAGATGTCTCAACAACCAACTGAAGAAGATTTGGAGACGGAGAGCGACTTCAATTCACCAATCAATATGTAGTATATAATTATTAATTGTGACTATTTATGTAAAACATGTATTTTAGGCTGCAGTACTTGGGTCATGTCTGCCGGATACCATCTTCTTCGGTTAATAATGCAGGGGAAGATACAAGGAAGAAGAGGGCCAGGGAGAAGAAGAATCTCTTGGCTTAGAAATTTGAGGGAGTGGTTTGGTCTGTCGTCGGCGGAGTTGTTCCGAGCTGCAGTATTCAAGGGTGAAGATAGCCATACTGATCGGCAAACTTCTGAAGGAGAAGAAGATGTATTTTAGTGTATAATTTTATTTTTGTAATCTTAGCAGAGGGAAAATGACCCTGCAGTCAAGTACCTAAAAATAAATAAATAAATAAATGACCATCTTCCATAGAAGTATACTTTTGTGTTAAAATTTTCAATGACATATTGCAATATTTGACATCAAACAGTAACTGATTTTCAGTATCAAAAAAATTAAGTTTTGAAATACAAGTACATTAAAATGGATCAATAAGATGTTGTTGTTAATGGAGGCTTGTCAATACCAAACAAGATTTATAATTTAAGATCATTTTTCTTTGAAAACGACAACTGAGAAGGCGAGTGTACGTGTATTTAATATTAATTTATAAAATTTGTCAGTTTACTTTATTGTTTTTAACTTTTCCACAACTGTTCTGGAAATATACCGGTGAGGAATATTTGCCAGATAATCAGGACTAGGAAATATCGAATATCGGGATCATTTGCTTGGAATAATAAAGTTATTTGAATAGGCTGGCAATTTGGCTCTTCCTCCAGTGCCAGGAAGAATTGGAGTATGGCAGAACGGAAGTGTCTTGGTGTGCATATAAAGGATTAGTTTCGTTTTGGATTGAACTTGTCAAATACAATATAATCATATTATCATAAGAGATTTTTTAATTTGAGACCACATTTTATATTAATAATTATTAAAAATATAAATACTGTACAAAGTTTCGATTACTTATTCTGCAGGTATTGTGCGCTTACTCGGACTTAAGCGAACTGATCAAATAAAATTGAAGTAATTAAATATTCAGATGCCAGAGAAGTTTCAATTATTAGATCAATGAAACCGAAGCTCTGATTTTAAATATTTCAGTTAAATTTTGATATTTAGGCTATCACAGTTGTTATCATCAATAAGAGAATTTTGTTGTCGTTTTAAGTGTGGTTTACGGTATTTATAAAACTTACAATGTTTGTGGCCTTCTTCTGTTACAATTACAAAGAATATTACCTCTGTGACAAGTAATTTTTACAAATAAACCAGAGTTAAACTGAAAACAAAATTCTATTAATGTAAAATAATGAATCTTAATTCATATAAAAAGGTATTAAATTGGTGATTGCTTTAGCGTTATGTGTATGGTCTTCTGGAGAACAAAAGACCCTCGTACTTTTATGAGAACTTAAGTTTTAGAACTGCGCTTATGCCCAGAAATCTCAGGGTGAGTCCGCTTGACCTTCAAATGCCCAAACACCGGACAGCAACGTTCGGCAGGTCGTTCGCTGTTGGGTCTGTCAGGATCAGGTTATGGAACGGCATCCCGGAGTCTATTAGAGGTTCGAGGACGTTGGCCATTTATAAGAGCTGATATTTACTTGATGAGCAGAGGGAGACAGCTGGTTTATTTAAATTGGACTGAGGAGAGAGGGGTGAAGTGTTTTGTAGAACAATTGTGAGGAACTATGAATGCAAACGGAAGGAAAAAAACTATGTACTGTATGTAAAAATAAAAGAGAGAGGGAAGGAAAGGAAAAAGAATAATAATTGTAATAATACCTATGTAACTATAAGTAGCCAGGGGACCTGGCAACGGAGAAGAGCAACAGTCACCACAATCGTTGCGGTTAAGTGATGCCGAGCGCGGCGAAAGTTCAGGATTGGTGACCCAGAGCAATCAGCGTGTGGAACGCCCCCCGGTAGCCATCGATACTTGTAATTAAAAATTATACTAATAAAGAAATAACCGCTAAATGGCCTCTGTAGCCGAAAAGGGTTTTAATATTAAAAAAAAAACTAAAAGTATGCTCCAAGAGGCCATGTCTCAGAGCAAATAAAATTATCTATGTTGGAATAAAAACATATATCAAGAAACTTTTATTATTGATGCCTGTCGGTATTTAGATAGTAGCTTCCAACCTTTATAAAATGGAAGAGTTCTTGATTTCTCAATAAAAACGATTAGAACGAAGAAGTATTGTATTTATTCCAAACTGGCTGCCAACCATCCAAAGTCTAGCAATCTCCTTTTTCTCATCCGTGGATCTTGTAACGATTTCCAATCAGTTTCTTCATAATAGCTTGTCAATTTATAATCATTCTTTGTATTTCCGTCATAAAAATTAGAAATAAGACTAATAGTGCTACATTATGCGATGTTCTTACTCTTAGTATCGTTATTTTTTTTTTTTTTAATTGATTTCCATTCATAATTTTTGTTTTTTGTTTATGTTAGTAGTTTAATTATTTCGTAAAAAGTGAGATCAAGAACTCACCGGAACGGTTAGTGCTAGTGGTGGTGAGTGCCTGCTGTTCGGCGGCGGCGGCGGCAGCGATGGGTATAGGAGTAGAGACTGCTTGGGAGGCAGTGGAGGTGGCGGCGGCGGCGGGGGTGTGCCCCGCCCAACGGGTGCACTGCTCGCAGCCAGGGGCGGTGCGCGTCGTCGCTCGGCAACAGGACCACCGTTTGCCCGACCAAAAGCCCGCGTGGAAACGCTCACTCAGCAGAGCGTTATTCGCGCACACTACAACAAACAAACAAAAAAAAAAGAATTATGAATAATTAAATATATATTTCTTAGTTAGTAGTTTGATCAATGATTCAACGGTTCAACATGAACTTACGAAAATATAACTACGCTTTGGTATGCATTGTGTCGTCTATTATCAAGTAAAAATTTTTATGACGTTACTACGTAACTTCATGATATCAAAGAACATAATATCCAAATGGCATATTTTCTAGATTTTGGGTTAATAGGATATCAGAAGATAAAAATAGATTAACAAGTGAACGATTTTTTGTAGTATGTTCTTGGGAAGGTGTTTAAATAATTCGAATAAATTTAGGGAATTTTCTAATTACCTAAAAGATTAATAAATTCTAAACTCCTAGACTATTATTGATTGATGATTCCTTCTGGCGTAGGAAGGAAGAGCCTCCCTGGGGATACCCCAAGGGGAGAATTCATACACTAAGAGTCTTGGAAAGGACCCCTTGGTGTCTGGGTGAGTCCAATCCAAAAGGGAAAGGGTAAATGGTCATTTTTAAGCTATTAACAAATGAATCGCAGATATAAAACTGTCTTGAAAATAATAAGACTAAGAAAATTTGCAAATTACAAATTTTCTCTTCACGATAGAAAATTGGTAAGATCTATTCAATTGGTCGTTTTGATAACTTACCTATCCCAACATTAAAATAGCCTCCCTATGGGGAAATACATGGTGTTGTCCTTCAGCTATTTTAATGCTGAAGGACAAACACCATGTATTTCCCCATAGGGAGGCTATTTTAATGTTGGGGTAGGTAAGTTATCAAAACGATCCATGGGTAGATCATCTACGGATGTTATATTTATTTATTTTGGCCAAAATTTAATTTTTCTATTACCCGTCGATCGACGCGCCATCAATTCATTTGCATGCGTTTGTCTCATCCCTTTTTCTTTGATTATGCTGCGAATCTCTTTCGACTTCCAGCGCATCCCCTCGCATCTCCGATTTAGGAGAATTTTCCCTTTATTTTTTTTTGAGTACTTCTTCTGGATTTGGCTCAGCATTGAAGAAGATCTGTATCTAAGGAGATACAATTTGTTTTTAAATAAAAGAAAACTCTAAGTTTGTTCCAATTTATATTTTCATAATTCATTGTTAATTATATTAATTATTGTCCCCTTGTTTCAGGTTTTTCCTGTATCCCATTTTTCTTTTAATCCATTTGGATGGTTTTTATAGACTTTTTTCTCACTACTTTTTGGAAATAGTATCTTTGAATATGCAGATTTTCACGTTTCCAACACCATTTGGGAAAAGTCTCCACTTTTATCTTATATTCGTCCTGCTTTCCATCGTTGGGGTTAACGGAAGTTATCAAAGCTTCAGCGTTGGACCGCCGACTGTGGCCTCCAGCTAAGTTCCCCACGAGATAACTTTACTCATTTTGATTCCGTGAAATTATTATACATTTTTTAATCTTATCAAATATTCAGTGACATGCAATAGAGTCCATCTCACATCAATAATTTACTGTAAAAAATATTTTATATCAACCTGTATATTTGGAAAATTGGTGAAGGGTCATTTATTATTTTTAAATTAAAATATTAGCTAAAAACTGACTGCCTTCTAATTTCTTTTCCCTTGGGGAGTATTTGGCCCACCTCGTCCAGTCGTCCGTCTAGTTTTTCACACTCCCATACATGTTCTATTGTCTCTTTTCTACAACCTCTGCATTGTCATATCTCTTAGAAAGTTCCCGCTTCTTACTCTTGTCCACCATGTCTTCCCCCCCCCCCCATTTTTTTGTCTTCCAGGTACGGTTCTCTTCCCAAATGTGTCTTGATGTTCGTGTAGTATTCGCAATAGCTTGTCTATTGCCCTCCAATCCAGTTGTAGTTCTTGCTCTATTGTCTTCTCTAATGTTTCTTCCATTGTTCGTCGTCTCCCTTTATTATTGTGCCGATTAGGTCAGGGTTTCCTCCAAAGTTTGCTGCCCTCACCAAATTTTTCGCCTACTTTGTTGGTTTTCTGTTGTCTATTAAGAATTTTATATTTCCGAGGTATAATATATAATTTTCGCGTCAAAGAACCCTCCTAATTCAATGGTAATGAGAGAGAGTAAATAAAACTTTGAGATACGTGGAGAAATTTCAATTCAAAATTAGAAGGGTTAAAATTCCATTTGAAAGGATTTTCTTTCTTTTTTTCTAATATATAAAGGATTAATATGTTTGTTTGTTTGTTTGTTTTTTAAGAGTGTAATCACAAAAGGGATTATCAGAAAAAGAAAGGGAATCTTAAACAAAAAAAAAAAAAAGTTTAATTTAATTAAAGAAAAAGAACTAATTAGAACCAAAGGAATAAAATAAAAAGAGTAATATAAAATGATAATTAAGTGAAATGAATAAAAAAAAAGAAGAGAATTATGGTCTTTTATCGACCATTAAGAGGAATATATAATATTGTTATCGATAGCATGAGAAGTCATGCGGGATTAACTATGGATTTTGAATCTGAGTGTCGAGTGTCGACAGAACTTGAGTTCGAGTTCGTCTTGATGCAAAAAAAACTTGTCAAAAGTGGAAGTTAATCTCACTTCCAGGATCTAGCACAAAGGACCTAATTCGAGGTGGCCTAAGTGCTTGAGGGGTGACCCTGAAACTGCTGGGGTTTATACGTCCATGGCTAAAAGTAAGGAAGTGGAAGATAATCTCACCCTCAGTACCTCACACGATTGAAGGAGATCGAAGTGCTTTTTAAATGAAGAAATCTCTTTGGATTTGTGTGCCTGGCTGAAGAAGAGGCAGGTCCTAGAATGAGACGGATCTCTCCAACCTGGATAATCTTGAAAGTGCCAGGTTGTGAGAAGAGCAGGAATTTCTAAAATATTCCGGTTGGTGTCAAAAGACTATTTCCTCTAGGTCATCCACCACTAAATATTCGTATTAAGGCCAGTATTCACAGTGCGAGGCTGCTCGCTGCGAATGCCTCGGACTGTGGATACAGGGTATGCTCCCTATGAGGCGTTCGCGTCGCACAAGCCGTGTGCTTGTCGGTAAAAGAGTAGTGCCTGCGTCAAGTGGATACCTGTGCTGTCTGCCTCGCACCGTACAAGACACAATTCCGCACTGCAAACCAACAAACCTCCAACGAAACTGCCATTATGGATAATCATGACTTGATTAGACAATTAGTGAAGTGTCTAGGAGTCTGTTCCCATATTCTAACCGATTTTGATACATTTTTTTTGACCCACCAACGGTGCTTACGTCGCCTTTTCCGTTGTTTCTTTCTAATATCGTCGACATCACAATAAAAGCAGCGGCAGCAACTTGCAACAACAAAGACATAATTGTATCGACTGCCTTCACTACGAATGCGAGGTGGTTCGCAGTGAGCATTCGTGGTTACAAACTTGCTGAAGAGCGTATGCTTCACCCTGAGGCAGATAGCGCGAGGCATTCGCAGCGAGCAGCCTCGCACTGTGAAACTGACCTTTAATATGTCCTAGCAAAAGTTGATTTGTTCCATTGACAACATCTAGTACCACTAGTAAAGATTTTATTACTAAAAATAAGTGGGAATTCAATATTGAAACACACTGTACAGAGTTTGTTTTTGTTAATATAAGAAAATAAATAACGAGACTTTATTTTTTTTAATGAAATTAAAAACTTTGTAAACTTTTTGGTAATTAAAATTTGTTTTCTTTTAGCTAAATCTTTATTCGTTTGAGTGAAAGAGAGAGAGAGGGGGGGGGGGGGATATTGTTAAAAGTTTAACAAAAAAATAAATAACAACAACAACAAAAGTTATATAGACTTTAAAAGATTTGATTCTTTATACCTGGATTTGGTTTCTTTTTCAAAAAAAATGATACAAAGAATTACAATGAATAAGAATATAATAGACGAAAGAAAATACTCTTACTGTATCTGCATAATACCATATATAAAGAAATCTCTCTCTTTTGAACAGCAAAGAAGAAAAAGTAGCTAATACTACCTCCCAAAAAACTAACAAGTAGAAATTAGAACATCACTAAATTACAAAAAAATATTGGTTAGACTGAAACGAAGAGGAAAAGCCCTAGCGAGAATAAGTTTTGAGAAGGAGAAAAATGTGGAGGATAAAGTGAGGAATACGGATCTAGAGATACTACACAATTAGGGCCAAGTCTTGTTTGCCGAAAAAAATTCTTAACATTGATAAATCTCCTAGAATGGAAAAGCGAATTCCGTGCTTGAATCTTTTCCAGAACAAGCTGGTATCCTGTTTGTTGTTTTTTTTTACTGATCTGCCACTTATCTGGCTTTTTACTGGAGCTCTCACATTGATCACCTTTGTGGAAGATTGGCATACGTGTGCTTCGCTATACGTAGGCTATGTCATTTGTTGGTTCGGAGGCTGCTAGGACTTATTATTTTGCCCACTTTCACTCTCTGATGGGCTTTAACATCCTATGCTGGGGTCAGAGTAGAGACTGTTTATTCTTCAAAAGAGGGCTGTGAGGAATATTGTAGGTACAAATTCCGATGCACCTTGTAGAGACTGTTTATTCTTCAAAAGAGGGCTGTGAGGAATATTGTAGGTACAAATTGCGATGCACCTTGTAGAGACTGTTTATTCTTCAAAAGAGGGCTGTGAGGAATATTGTAGGTTCAAATTCCGATGCACCTTGTAGGAATATTTTCAAGAAGTTGAAAATAATGACCTTTCCCAGTCTATATATATTTCATGCCGTCCTCTATCTTAGGCAGAATTTCACAGATTTTCCTAAGCTTTCCTAAGATTCCCACCCCCACAATACAATAAATGGGAGCGATTTATTAATCCCAAAGCATAAACTTTCAACAAGTGAGCGAAATCCATACTATTTGTGTACGAAAATTTATAACAACCTGCCGGGGAACCTTAAAAATATGTTTATGTCACAGGTTTTCAGGTCGTCGCTCTCTCGCTTTCTTATAAATAATGCTTATTATGCTGTAAAAGTAATTTTGTAATTTTGCGAGAAACTTGTAGATGCTCCTATAAATGTCCATATCCCGACTACGAGTAAGAGGGAGAGAACGTTCGTTCGCCAAGGGAATTTCCTTTTCCTTTTCTTCAAGTTCTCGTTCAAATTGACTTCTGTCCAGGCGAACATACGACAAAACAATGTGGTTAAGATCCCGCCCCCAGGGTATGGCGTAGAGGTTGGCGTTCTTAACCTCTTTTCCCAAACATGGGGGGTTGGGCCCCCGGCCGGCCGGAGGATTTTTTTTAGCCCAATGGGATACCAAATGCCTTAATAAGAATTCGTCCCCCTCTTTTTTTTTTTTTTATTAATGAATGTTGTTGTAAAGTTTTTTTTTGGCTTGGTTTGCGGAAAGGATTGGTTGATTTTTTTTGTTGTGGTGGGGGTTGAGGAGAAAAGTTGTTGATTTTTTTTTTAAAAAAAAAAAAAAAAAAAAGATCACAAAAAAAAAAAAAAAAAAAAAATAACATCGGAGTCACAATCGCACTTGTCGTTCTCCCCAGAATGCTAATTCGCTTCAAATGAGCAGGGAATGCGTGGGAATCGTGGAATAGGAAAGGTCTCCTCGAATTGACATCATTGAACCAGAAAGACGAGCCTGCTCTCGGGTTCAGGAGGGAATACCTTCTCCCCTTCTCCGCAGAAAATGATGTCCAAAAGGTTCTGCCACATTTGTAGAAAACATATTTTAATCTAACGGCCAAATCACTTGGGGAAACATATGAGTAAAATCTGGGGCTATAACAGCTTTGTCAGCTATTTCGTTGCCCATAATGCCTATATGGCTTTTGACCCATATAAGCATTATCTTCTTCCCCAAATCCCTTGTTTTGGAAATCTGGTGAACTATCTCCAAAACTAGGTAGTTGTCGTTAGTTAACCTGCATTCTGTATGCTAAAGTATTTGTTACCAAAGCCTGATTGTGTTCCCCATAAATGGACAATCTTATCTGGCTGGTGTTCTGCTGATACTGAAAATATATTTTCTGAAGATTGTTTTTCAAATTTAGGATTTAAGAATATTTTGTAATAAAAATTTGATTTCTGTGGTGTCTCCACCAAACTCCAAATTTACGACGTTTCGGACTAACTTTATTGGACCATCACCAGGTATTATGGAATTGTCATATGTTGTGAATATTGATTAAGACTTGTTAATACCTTAAAAATATAAATAGTGCCCTTTAAGCAAGACTACTCCTTCCTGGCTGCCACCTCCTATCATGGTCTCGTAAAAATTTGATTTTTATTCCGTAAAAACAGTCCAAATCAAATGCATATGTTGATATTATTAAAAAAAAAATCAGTTTAAATTAATATGAAGATGTTTAAAGGTACAAAACTCAAACAATTCTAGCGAAATTTTAAAGTAAGTTTGTTAGACCAAATTCTAGTCTCTTATACAGTAAAAATCCAATAAATCGTAAGGTCCTTAGGGCTAATTGTT
>JAKCPI010016180.1:0-13061 GCA_023213315.1 Euborellia annulipes
GATGACATAAAAGTCTCTCAATAAATATCGTTTATATAATTGGAAGCATTTTCTGGAATCTTTCAATTGATGTTAATGAAATTAAGATGAGGATAAAATAAATGCAACAAAATAGGAGAAAAATAATATTTTGAAAAATTCAAATAAAAATAAGTAGAGTGTCAAAATTCTATTTCGGAGATTGCTTAAGATAACTCTCCTTCATCAGTGAGTCTGTCATAACAAAGAATGCTTTTTGAGTGAAAAAAGTGTAGTGAGAACCAAAAAGAATTCATTTTGGAACGAGCACCCTCCAAAGTATTTAGCTAGAGCTAGTAAAAGATTGCGAGGGATTCTTGAAGCTGTCCCAAGGCGAGTTATCTCTCCACTTTAGCAACTTCTGACCAATATTCTCCTTTAGATGGAAAGATATCCCATCTATATTTTATTTTGCTTTTTATTATAAAGATTATTTTTCATCTCATAGACTCTGGAATAAGATTAACGCCCTAATATACACAACAAAAAATTCTTTTTTTATATAAAGGTCAATTTCTTCACTGTCCTATATCAAAAAATGTTTATACTAGATAATTCAGCAAGTTCGTAGCCTGACACATATACCGCTAATTTTATTTTAAAACATGTCTTATTTTATGGTTGTATTTTGAAAATACATAGATTAATTTGCGTGAGGTTTCAAATAAAGTACCACATTAATTTGGCCTATTTTGATAAAAAAATTTTTACAATGTTGTCACCAAAAATGACTCCTTTGATGAGTTGTTACTAACAATGTAAGTAAACATCGGCACAAAGGATTTAAAAAATCCGAGCTCAAAACTCCTGTAAGTTAGTCCAACCAGAGTATCAAAGGAGAGTTTTAAATGTCTGCTATCTAGGAGATTTTTTTAAATAAAGTTTTCATCACCTTCAAACAAGATAAATTATTCCAAGTAAAACTTTATTTGTTTGGCTTCGATCAATATCAATACTCTTTTTACTTGCTCTTACCTATATATCACGCTAACCACTACACCAAGGTCCGAGGGCCTTTAATAATTTTGATTAAAATGCATTAATCATCTATTTTTTTTAATGCTCTTTAAAAAGTATATTAGTAAGTTTTTTCATGAAAATTATTTGAAGTACACTTTCTACTTTTGTTAGTTTTTTTTTTTTTTTTTTTTTTTCGAATTTCTCAAAATTGGCTGGGCCGATTTTAATTAAAATTCATACCGGTAAATCAATTATTTTTTAGATGTTGTTTAAAAAGTAGACTATATTATATAGTATTAATAAGTTTTTTGCCTAAAACATATTTGAAGAAGATTTTACTGATGTAGGTGCTATGGAAAACTAAATATATTTCGATATAAAAAATATTGTGTGACAGCACTATTACCTTTGGTATTCGAAAGTAATGTGCGACCAGTCACACCCCAGATTTTTTTTAACTTAGTAAGAAACCTTTCAGAAATTGCTTCTCCAATAGAATAATAAAATAATGATGATAAAAGCACTCGGAGTTACTTTTTTATTTATTCATTAACTTGTCATATGACCTTTTGTTTTTTTTAAATGAACAAACGAAAACGAATTATATATAGATATACTCTTATTATTTATTTATTTACCTATGTATTATATATTTATTTATAGGGTATGGGGGTTGGAAGTCTCTCTCTTTGTACATGCCATACAACCGGATTAACTCTCTCTCATAGAAAGCCAAAAGACCTGGGGATAAATTATAAAAGTTATACTGGATTTTTAATCTTTTCAGAATTAAATTGTTTTAACAAAGGATAGACAGACGTACGTACGCCCAATGTTTACTCTAGAGATTAAACCGGAAGCATTGAATGCAATATTCAATCATAAAACAGAGAGAGAAAAAAGCTTTTTTTTTCTCCTTTTGATCAAATTAAAAATTTAATAATAAAAAGAAATAGAATTTAAAAAAAAAATAGAGAAGTGTGAATTCAATTGAAATAATTAAAAAAAGAAGAACCACTTAGAATTGGAATGTGAAGCGAGACCTCTTGCCCCAAGGGTAAATTCGGGATGTTTCAATGATATTAAAGTTCATTTTAACATGTTATTATTATTACCATAAAAATAAATAATTTATTATTAATCATCATTTGGACAATATTTATTATTTAAACAATTGTTAAATACTTAAATGTATAATTAATTACTATCGTAAAAATTGTTTTGCCTTTGGGGGCAATGTAAATTTATTTTAACGATATTATATATAGAACAAATATTGGTATTACTACTAGTATATTTATTCAGTCTTTTAATCTCTGTTTATTTATATTTATTAATATTAATAACAAATTTTATCTGAAATTAATAATTAAATTTTTTTTTTTTTTTTTTTGGGGATTTGACAAGGATATTTGATCCCACTCAGGAGAAACATTTTTAAATAAAGAATTGCCCTCGATATCGTTGAAATTGAATGTTTTAAAATAAAATCGCTCAATACTATTGTACTTTTTGAGTTTTGTATTCGATTTTCTCCAAATTCGCTCCAACATTTTGATTAAAATTTAAAAATCAATTATTTTTTACATGCTCTTTAAAATCTATATTCTTATTTTGCTCTTGAAATTTTTTGAAGCACACTTTACTCTTGTACTTCATAGGAAAGATAGGAGAAATGGTTGCCATGGTAACAAAATATAAATATTTGCCCAGACAAATACTCTCGAATGTACCGTACTGTCGGAATCTAAATATATGTCGACCCAAAAAATCTGGTATAAGCACAAAACTTTCCTTCACCGAAGTTAAGAGAAAGTTGTGTGCTGTGCGACCAGTCACACCAGATTTTTTTAAATAAATTTAAAAACACATGTAATTAAAATTACGTTTTATATTTACAATACCTATTAATTAATTTCCAAAGACATTTTTGTTATCCGGAGCCTAATTTTTTTTTGCGCCTAGGGTCTTATATTGTCTTAATCCCGCCAGACTGTGTGGGATATCACGAGCCGAGCCGAGCCAAAATCCGGCGTGCATGGGGGGCCTTTAGGGTAAAGACAAAACACAAATATATTTATTATTATTATTTTGTTTAATAGGAAATAGGGTGCAGCCAAATAATTGAGCCTCTATTCAGTAATGGACACTCTTTATTGGGACGTTTCAGCTGGGATCAACCCTGCCATCTTCAGCCTTCAAAGAGCATATTTAAATTTTTTATATACAAATAGAGTTGTCATTTATTAAATAAAAGTGTTCATTACTGAATAGAGGCTCAATTATTTGGCTGCATCCTCTTTCCTATTAAACATATCAGCTACAACCACGTTCCATTATTCAAATTATTATTTTTTTTTTTATATAATATGTTTAATGTCTTTTTCGGCATCTGAGGCCATTTAGACCAGTTCCTATTTATTCCGATTGGTATTTAAAAAAATTTCTACCATGGGTCGGGATTCAAATGATTTAAATATCTATGTTTATAAATGTTAAATTTTAATATTCTACCGAAATCTAAATATATGCAGATACAACAAATCTGCAGTAACAAGACAAGTACAGAATGTAACTTTCCATTACCGAAGGTAAAAGATGGTTATGTGCTGTGCGACTATCACACCATTATTCCAACAAATATAATTTTTAATATTTTTTCTCTTATTTATAATACCTCCGTATATAGCAAACAGAACGTAAGAAAAGGGTAAAGGGAGAGAGGGAGAGCTAGCTCATAAATGCAAAACCTGCATTTGCTGCATGTGCTGGTGCATGGGAAAAGGGAGAGTAAATAGCGTGAAATATCGTAATGTAAGAGGGAATTTGAAATCTGTTGGCTCCGGTTCTATGGAGGAGAGTCCTTTGGGAGATTGAGCGAATGGATCCCGAGGGAAAGCGATAGAAAGCACAATGAGCTAAATATATACGTATACACTCCCACACTCACTCAACTCTCGCGTTTTTTAAACATATTTGAATAAAATTGCATTCACTATATGCAGTATATACTCGTAGGGTGCAACAAAATTCTATTAATTTTTATATCGTTAAATGAAAAAAATTGAATTTTATTTAAATTGTACTGTTTGTCTGGAAAAAAATCTAAAACTAAAATATGAAAATCTAAAACCCTAGAGACTCAGACAATGTAATAAAAAAATCCACTCATTTGAAGCTCAACAATCAAAATATTTTTTTTAAAACCCTTTTCGGCTACTGAGGCCATTTAGGGCTTCGACTTTATTATACAAATTTAAAATACATAATAGCGATGGCTACTTGCGGACGTTCCACACGCCGATTGCTCAGGGTCACCAATCCCGAGTTTTCATCACTTAGCTGCAACAATTGTGGTGACTGTTACTCTTCTCCGTTGCCAGGCCTCCAGACCCTTACAATATTTCTTTGGCTATTTTTCGGCATCTTAGGCCTCCCCCCTGTGTCTGAGAGGTTAGAGTTATTGATAAATATCCATAATGATAATCTTAAAGCGAAGGGGCGTGGTTCGGATCCCAGGCAGTCCGATGAATTTATGTAAATCATTTGGAAACTAAATAATAATAATATATATTTTATTTCTGATTTTTCCTAATACATTTTTTGTACTTGGAAACTAAAGGGTTTCAATAAATGTGCCTGGACATATGTATATCGTTTACTTGAATAATCTGTATCGTTAAAGTCTATATGGCCTAAGATGCCGAAAAGACTTAAAAAACAAAATAAAAAAAAAACTATTATCTCTAGTGAAATAATACTCAAATTCATAATTGTTCTATTTAGGCCTATCTAGCTTTTGTTTGAAAAATCAAATTTGTAGATAGGTAAATAAAAGAAGAGCAGCTAAAATTATTTCATTTATTGACCCACTAGGCTGACGTTTCGGTCTTGGTCAAGACCATCTTCAGAGCTATAACAACATGAAGTATATTTTTTTAAAAAATATTATTTGTGAAATTTTACAATTTACAACATTATATAACTTGGCATAATACAGAGATATTATAATTACCTTGCGGGTTGTCAATATAGGCATACAAACACTAACACAATCATATATTCTATGAACATTCGGTTAGAGATATTTAGAAAATTAATATGTAGAATGATTGAATTATAATTTAAAAAATCTGGTGTGACTGGCGCACAGCACACAACTTTCTCTTACCTTCGGTAATCGAAAGTTGTGTTCTGTGCTTGTCACACCAGATTTTTTGTGTCGACATATATTTAGTTCCCGACAGTACGGAACATATGAATTCAGATGTAAAATTTATAAGCATGGGAAAATATTTATATTTTGTTACCATGGCAACCATTTCTCCTATCTTCCCTATGAAATACAAGAGTAAAGTGGTCTTCAGAAGATTTCAATTGCAAAATGAGAATATACATTTTAAAGAGAATCTAAAAAATAATTGATTTTTGAATTTAAAAAAAAATCGTTGGAGCAAATTTTGAGAAAATCGAAAAAAACTGAAAAAGTACATCAGTAAAGTACTAGTACTCTTTGGCCGATTTTGATTAAAAGCTTATTTTTCCGGTCCCGGGGGGTGTTTAACTTAAATATAAAATTTCAACCTCGTAGCTCAATTCCTTCATGCTTAAAATTGAACACACACCCACCCACACACACACACACACACACCCACCCACCCACCCACCCACCCACCCACCCACCCACAGACAGACCATGTCGCGAAAACCACTTTTTTGGATTCAGGGGACCTCAAAACGTGAAGATCCATCAAAATCTCGACATCGAATTTTTGACATGAATCCAATACTTTCTCTCATATATATATTACATATATACATAGGTAAGAGAAAGTAAAAATACATATATTAATAACATAAGCCAATTGGTTGAGTACAGGCAGTGGACAAGAAGGTAGGCATCCCATGGTTATAGCCTTCCCCCCACTCCAAAGTGAGTGACGTAGTAGAGAGAGGAGACCGGTGCGCAGCTCACCGCTTTAAGATATTCCTATATAGAAATATGGTGGATCTTATATCTTGCTTAAAATTGACTGTATTATTTAAATAAATATATATTGCCTCTAGAGTCAACCTCTTGTAGTAATTGTCCTCGAAACCTAAGATTTTCACGTCTTCAAAGTTGAAATGATGGTTATTATTAATAGTATGATCGGCCAATGCAACACTGGTGTCACGGTTCTTGATGTTGCTTTTATGTTGAGACAACCGACTATTTAGGTATTGCCGGGTCTGACCCACATATCGAGGACAATTACTACAAGAGGTTGACTCTAGAGGCAATATATATTTATTTAAATAATACAGTCAATTTTAAGCAAGATATAAGATCCACCATATTTCTATATAGGAATATCTTAAAGCGGTGAGCTGCGCACCGGTCTCCTCTCTCTACTACGTCACTCACTTTGGAGTGGGGGGAAGGCTATAACCATGGGATGCCTACCTTCTTGTCCACTGCCTGTACTCAACCAATTGGCTTATGTTATTAATATATGTATTTTTTAAATTATAATTCAATCATTCTACATATTAATTTTCTAAATATCTCTAACCGAATGTTCATAGAATATATGATTGTGTTAGTGTTTGTATGCCTATATTGACAACCCGCAAGGTAATTATAATATCTCTGTATTATGCCAAGTTATATAATGTTGTAAATTGTAAAATTTCACAAATAATATTTTTTAAAAAAATATACTTCATGTTGTTATAGCTCTGAAGATGGTCTTGACCAAGACCGAAACGTCAGCCTAGTGGGTCAATAAATGAAATAATTTTAGCTGCTCTTCTTTTATTTACCTATCAACGATTATCCAGCTATAAAATCCACATTTGTAACATCAAATTTGTACTCTTACAAAATCCCTTTTAAAAGAGAATTTAAAAATTCATAAATTAGCGATTGCAACACTTCTCTTCAATACGTGAATAAAATTTTATTTTAATTTATACTCAAGTTGAAAAAAAGCAAACGCGTGGGGACCCCCGGCAGGAAGTTCCTCACGCCTTTTTTTCAACTCAGAATATAATTTAATATGAATATTATATAAATAGACGGAAAGCCCGGCGAAGGCGGGAGCTGCGCCTGGAACCTCTTGCTCGCCTTCGTCAAGCAATTTCTCGCCTACGGTAGATAGAAGGAAATAAAGAGAAGGAGAAGGTGGGTGTGGTCTTGCCAAGACTTCGGCTAATCTCGCCTTCCTCCGCTGTCGCTCGGGAACGCATTTTTGTAAGGAACGCGTTTTTGTTACGTTACATTTTCTCCCAATTCACCCTGCGTAGGCCGCGTTAAAGAACTTCGTTCCAAAAAAAAAAATAAATTTTATTTAGGTTATTAAATTTTTTTTTTTAACACTCACACTTTTTTTCTCATTCACACAGTCTTTTCGGCAACTCAGGCCATATAAGACTTTACGATAACCGTTATATTAATAATATATATATTTGGGATCAGGGCCGGAACTACGAGATTTTTTAGGGGGGCAAAATTTAATTTGCTGCCCCCCCCCTTAAAATTTTCTATACAAAATTCATATCATTTTACCTTTTTTTTTTATCCGGCCCTGTTTGGGATCCAGACATTCTTATTTAAGCCATTTGGTGTCCAAATGGCACGTTTGATTTTTACTTTCTCTTACCTCTATATATATGTTAATATATATAGAGAGAGAAAGTATTGGTTTCATGTCAAAAATTCGATGTCGAGATTTTGATGGATCTTCACGTTTTGAGGTCCCCTGAATCCAAAAAAGTGGTTTTCGCGACATGGTCTGTCTGTGTGTGTGTGTGTCTGTCTGTCTGTCTGTGAACAAAATATCTCAAGAACGAAAAGAGCTAGGAGGTTGAAATTTTATATTTAAGTTAGGCACCCCCATGGGACTTGACACGAAGCTTTTGAACAAAATCGACCAAAGAGTACTAGTACTTTACTGATGCACTTTTTCAGTTTTTTTTCGATTTTCTCTAAATTTACTCCAACGATTTTTTTTTAAATTCAAAAATCAATTATTTTTTAGATTCTCAATAAAATGTATATTCTCATTTTGTCATTGAAATCTTCTGAAGACCACTTTACTCTTGTACTCCATAGAAAAGATAGGAGAAATAGTTGCCATGGTAACAAAATATAAATATTTCGCTATACTTATAAATTTTACATCTTGAAAATCGAATATACTGTACTGTCGGAAACTAAATACATGTCGACACAAAAAATCTGGTGTGACAAGCACAGTACACAACTTTCGATTACCGAAGGTAAGAGAAAGTTGTGTGCTGTGCGCCAGTCACACCAGATTTTTTTAAGAACTTTTTTAAGCCATTTGGACCTCATCCCAATTTATTTAAATAAATTGGTTATTTGTAAAGCTATTTTCCTCTTTTTTAGAGCATTTTTCTTCTTCAATGATACTGATGGAATTTCAAAATCAACCAATAAAAATTTTTTTTTAAACACACCTCTCAAGATGACGTGTAATAAATGAGATTTGGTTTTTAATTTTCCCCTTCTATTTACATGTAAACAAATTAATTTGTTAATTTCTCATTCAATAACTGGAAAAACATTAAAGCAAAATAAAAAATTGTTTAAATAATGATATTATATTAATAACTCTTTCATCTTTAATAGGGCTGTTGATTATCACAAAGAGAGGAGAGCCTCGTGTAATGAAATTATATTCGCTGCTAATTTGATTTTAATTGAAAGTTTCATTTAAAAAAAGCGCTTGAATTTTTTTTTTACAATGAGTTACTCATTACAGGGTGTTTATAAAAGAAGCAAAAAAATAGATTTTAATTGACTCACTATTTCGGCCAGTCATCAATTACTTATCAGCATCAATGAAACTACATACGCTGTATATAACAAAATATCTGGTGTGACTGGTGGCACCAGATTTTTTGTGTCCGCATGTATTTAGTTTCCGCTGATTCGTACTTATATTAAATTCAAGATGTAATAAAATTTAGAAACATGGGAAAATATTTATATTTTGTTTCCATGGCAACCATTTCTCCTATCTTTCCTATGAAGTACACGAGTAAAGTGTGCTTCAAACATTTTTGAGTGTAATATGAGAATATTCATTTTAAAGGCATATAAAAAATAATTGATTTTTGAATTTTAATCAAAATCGTTGGAGCGAATTTTGGAAAAATCGAAAAAAACTGAAAAAGTGCATCAGTAAAGTACTAGTACTCTTTGGCTTATTTTGTTCAAAAGTTTAGAGTCAAGTTCTAGGGCGGTGCCTAGCTTAAATATAAAATTTCAATCCCCTAGCTCTTTTCCTTCTTGAGATATTTTGATCACAAACACACAGACAGACAACAGACCATGTCACAAAAACCACAATTTTGGATTTAAAGGACCTCAAAACGTGTATTTCCATCAAAATCTCGACATCGAATTTTTTACATGTATCCAATACTTTCTATATATAAGACGCCTATATGTTTCTTAAAATATAGATATAGGTAAGAGAAAATAAAAAAGTTGACATTTTTTTATGAATCGCCCTATATTTAAATTAAAATTAAACAATAAACGTTGCTTTTAAAAATTTCGTCATTATCATCATAATTTTTTTTTTTTTTGTAATTTCCTAAAAACATAATTGAGATTAAAAAGGATATCCCGGAGTTATTAAATTAAAGCTCATGATATATTATTATTTTTATTATTATATCTAATGTTTCAATTTAAAAGAAAAAAAAAAATAACGGAGGGGCGATGATATCATTTAAAAGAAAATATTTCAGAATATTAAAAAGAGAAATTATAAAAGATTTCCTCTAGTTTTTTTTTTTTTTTATTCAACATAAACATTCATATTAAATTAGAAAATAAATGCTTAAATAAAAAAATAAATGTTTTTATTATTGTTGTTGTTATTCTAATTATTATCATTCATTAAAAATGGAATTTGATAAATAGAAGAGAATTTGAATATTTTGAGAGATAATTTTTATTATGATTAAAATTACAATAAAATATTTTTAGATTTGATAAAAAAGCCCTACACACGTAACCCCAAACATGACAAGCAAGCATGTGGAATCTTTTTGTACCAGCATGCACAAATTCCTTTCGGCACCACACGGCACAAGTATGCTGATAATAGCCGGCCATACATGAACGGTTATTTTTGACAGGCCAAACCCGCAGGTCAGTCCCGAGGGTTAACCCACGGGACTGACCTGTCGACCATGGCCTGTCTCTCGCCCACGAACGTGCAGGTCGCGCCAACAAACCCACCCGCAGACTTCACCTGTGCGTGTGTGGTGTAAACCCGCGGTTTTTTTTCCATTTCTCGCGGGCCTGAGACCTTTCATGCATGCTAGATAGGCGAGAGTGACGGTCCAAGGGCTTTTCAACATAACCTAACATTTAGGCGGCCATTTTTATTAGATTTTAGTTTTTATCTCTGAATCTGTCTCTGATATATCATTATAACCTATAAAATTAATGTAAAATAATTAAAATAAATTAATAATTATAATATAATATAGTATAATTATTATAATTATAATTATATTTATTAATTCATTTTAATTATTTTACATTAATTTTATAGGTTATAATGAAATATCAAAAAGAGATTCAGAGATAAAAACTAAAATCTAATAAAAATGGCCTGCTAAATGTTAGTTTATGTTGAAAAGTTAAATTAAAATAAACCTGTCAGTTTTAACTGAGGGTTTGGCCTGCCAGCTAGATCCGCCCGTGTGTGTGCAAGCGTCAGGCCGCGGTTCTGGGGCTTTGCCTGCAGTCCGATAGTCCCGCCACTAACGTACAGGCCGTGCCCGCGATTTTCCAAGAGAAAACCGTCAGAAATACCCGTTCGTGTATGGCCGGATAATCATTACTATATATAAAGCGCTAGCTTCTGATTGACCAGAGTCAGAGGTGCAATTGCAAAATTTCCAAACAGTGAACAAGAATAAATCAGATGCATTTTCTCGCTGAATGTGAGCGCGCCGAAGGAAAGAACAAATTTTAATAAAAATAATATTTATAAAAATAAAAAGGATTCTTCTTTCTTTCTTTCTTAATTGGTGTCTGTTTTATTCCATCCATTCATTTTTTCTTACCTCCCCTTGAGCTATAAATCAATGCGCCGGCTCTCCGCATTTGCAGCAGCAGGTGTCTTGTTTGTTTATCCTGCCTGGGTCCTGCGTTTTATCTAATATCACTCGTGCGATTATCGTTAAAGGTTATCGCACGCCATTTCCCAGGCAAAATCCTTCTCTCTCAGCCCCCCCCCCTCTCCCACCAACTACACTCTTGAGCTTGAGTTATCTCGTCTAAGAAATTGAATTTTAAATTGTTTCCAAGGAGAAAATATATTTTATGACAAACAACAACGGCATATACAAATGGAAGGGGGACGTGGCCACGATCATGCAACATTCTTTCACGATCTTATAGCTTATAGAATTCGGTCAAACCATGACATAAAATTTTATATTAATAATTCTAATAGAAGAAAGGTGATTCTCAAAATTGGCTTTAACGATTTTGATTAAAATTCAAAAATCAATTATTTTTTAGATGCTCTTTGAAAAGTTTTTGGTGAAAATTATTTGAAGTACACTTCACTGATGTTATTTTTCAGTTTTTCCGAAATTGGCTCCAACGATTTTGATTAAGATTCATAAAATTATTTTTTAGATCCTCTTTAAAATGTTGTATTTTGGAGTACACGTTATTGATGTAGTATTTCGGATTTTACAAATTCATTTTCTGCAAGTCCTTTGCCAGGAATGCACTCTAGACTTCCTAGATACGTTCTTTGTAACACTAGCCACCAATGTATCATCTGACACAATCAAGAACACAACTCTGTGAGTGCAGCTCATAATTAAGAAAAGGCCAGGGGTCCAGGGAGGCAAAGCCCCTCTGTCTAGACGCCAGCCCTTCCAACGCGGGCAGCACGGCTTCTCATAATTAAGGAGGGGCGGGCCCGAGCCAGGTGGCCCAGTGGGGGCAAGAGCCCGCCAGCTAGGGCGCGGCTTCACGCCTAGCTAAATACAGTATATCTGTACACAAAAAATCTGGTGTGACAAGCACAGAAGACAACTTTCGATTATCGAAGCTTAATTTTTTTTTAAGTGAAACTTTAATTTGATGGCCCTCAAATTTTTTCGCCTCTTCTATCAATATGTCGCGTTAAAGGCCGTGACGTCAAAAAGGGCCGTGACGTCAAAAATAGGAAGTTGGAAATTTAATATATATGACTAATTAAAAAAAAAAATATTGTGAAATTTAATTATTCAATTTTTTAAATTGATAAAATATAATTTTTGAAATAATATAAAATGATTCAAATCTTCAATTACTAAAATAAATATTGTTCTCAGTTTTTAACATGCGCCTATTTATTTCCCATTATCAATCCCCACTTTCCAATTATTAAGTTAAGAATTCCAACGAAACTTTTAGTTTAGTCCAGTCATGTGTTTGATTGTAATTTACTGGACTGGACTGGATTAAGTTAAGATTAAAAACGCAATTTAATTTATTGAATAATTTTCTGAAAATTTTCAGTTAAACGCCTACGATCCTAAAAAAAAGTTTCTCTTGTATCGTGGTTTCATAAAACCACACAATGATTTTTTTTTCTTGATTTTTTTGTAAAATTTGGTTCTTTAAGAGTTACCTAATTGCTGTCTACTTTGGCCATTAATATTGTAAATAGCGTACAAGAGAGTCTCCTCGCAATCAGCTTATAATTAAAAAATCCCTAAGCCTTATTCTAAAATCCGAACCAGTTAAGAGTTGTGTCAGTTTCGTCGCCAGTAGTTCTAATCCTTTCCACCGGGGCCAGTAAAAATCTATAGGCATTAGTCCCTCACTGTTGTCTATTAAACCCGCCCATCAATGAACCCCAATGCATACTAATGCGTTAGCGCCATCCATGCCTATGTGTTATAAATTTAATCAAAAGATTGAAACGGACGAATCAATTTATTTTCTCTCTTTGAAGCATTAATTTTATATTATTATATATTAATAATAATTATTAATGGGCATTATATTAAATATTTAAATGAATATCTCCTTACACATACTTCTA
>JAKCPI010016181.1:0-72027 GCA_023213315.1 Euborellia annulipes
TAATAATTTATTATTTCAACATTAATTTTGTTTTTTTACAATAATAATAACATTTTAACAAGTCCATTATTTTATTGCTATTAAAAAATAATGTAGAATTATACTTAAATTAATTTTTTATTCATATTTATGTTTATTAAAAATTATCACTACTTAAAACATTAATGAGACACATTTCTACGTACATTAATAATTATAATAAACATTAATAACATAATTGGCAATGCGTTTTCTCAATTATCATCCTTTATCTTTCTCAAAAATCATTTTTTTTTTTAATTATTATATTATCACAGGATAAAAGGTAATATTTTTGAGAACCATAGAAATGATTTAGAAAGTATTTAAGCCTACTAATGCAATTAGGATTAACCAAGGGCGGATCCAGAGGTGTTTTTCGGGGGGGGGGGTAATCTGGTGTGACTGGTCGCACAGCACACAATTTTTTTCTTAATTTCGGTAATTTAAAGGCGCATTCTGTACTTGTTTGCTAGAATATAAATACAAATCAAATTTTTAAGTATTAATTTTAAAATTTTGTATTCAAAATACATTTTTTTCCAAAAAAAAAGTATTTTTTTCAAAGTAATTACCCCCCTTTACCCCCCCCCCCCCCCTTGTATCCGCCCTTGAATACAACTGAAAGGCTTCAATTTAAATATCAATTCATTAGCTAAATTAAAAACTAAAAACACTAGGTTATATAATTTTTATAAGCTCTGGATACGTGTTTTTCACTGGCACTGGTTGGGATCAATCAGGGCAGCCGTTTCTGGCTCTAAACTAATTCAGGCCACTCAAAAATTAAATCAGAATATATGCGATCAGAGGGAAAAAAAATATATTTTTTTTTTACCTTTTTACGAGTTTAAGCAAGGAGCAATGGGATTCAACCTTTTCGTAATTACCCCCACTTTTAATAAAAATATTCTTTTTTTTTTGTAATATTTAGAGGTGGAGAAGATCTTTTAAGAATATTAGGGTTCTGGTTTCCGAAGCGTCGAGAGTATTTGTATCTTTCGAATTACGCAGCAAGTGTTTATAACAATAAACATATGGTCTGAGATCCGAAGAGGGGACGATTTGCACCCAGCTGTTTAATGGTGGAAAGGATTTTACATGAAATTGAATATGTTGAATCATGGGCGTACCCAGGATCAAAATTAGGGGGGGGGGGGGCATGGTCAGATCATGGTCGTCCAGGGGGGCAGATCATGGTCGTCCAGATTGTGACATAGCTATTTTTTATATAGAGGGTAAAGCCTTCGAATTAAAGGCCTAAAAACCCTCGAGTCCTAACAAAAAGAATCATTTCCCGTCGCCATCCACCAATTTTGTTTCGTTTCATCACTTTATAAACATTTAATTTTTTTTTTTTTTTTTTTGTTGGCAGCTGCCCCCCCTCTGCCCCTCGCTAGGTACGCCCATGTGTTGAATAAAATCTCGCGAATAGGTTGCCTGAAAAATTCCTGTGCAAACTATCGTATAATTAGTTACAAATTTAAAAACTAAATTTTTTTTTTTTCAAAAAATTTGGTGTTGGCTGTGTCTTCTACACAGCCGGTGGCTTTTTAACGTGACAACAACGTCTTTTGCTTGACTTCAAAAAATTTTTCTTTCTCTTACCTATATTGAATTATAAAAAGAAAAAAAAAGTATTGTTTTTTTTTTTTTTTTTAAGTGAAACTTTTATTTTATCCTCTCAAATTTTTTGGCTCTTCCTATCAGCATGTCGCGTTACAAGCCGTGACGCTACAAGTCATGACGTCACAATCCGTGACGACAAAAATAAGAAAGTTAAAATTTAATATATACCGTAGAACTAATTATAAAAAAATTATGATAATTCAATTTTTAAATTGATAAAATATAATTTTTAAAATAATTTAAAATGATTCAAATCTTCAATCTATATATATATATAATAGCGGTGTGTCTGTCTGTCTGTCCACCCGAGCCAGCTGGTGGGGGGTCCAGGGGGACTTCGCCCCCCTGGCTAGACGCGCCGCCCTGCCTCTATTGATTCCCCATTAGCCGGCCATACACGAACGGGTATTTTTGACAGGTGACGGTTTTTTCTTGGAAAATCGCGGGCGCGGCCTGTACGTTAGAGGCGGGACTATCGGACTGCAGGCAAAGCCCCAGAATCGCGGCCTGACGCTTGCACACACACGGGCGGATCTAGCTGGCAGGCCAAACCCTCAGTTAAAATTGACAGGTTTATTTTAATTTAATTTTTCTACATAACCTAACATTTAGCCGGACATTTTTATTAGATTTTAGTTTTTATCTCTGAATCTGTCTCTGATATATCATTATATAACCTATAAAATCAATGTAAAATAATTAAAATAAATTAATAATTATAATTATAATTATATTTATTATAATTATAATTTTATTTATTATTATAATTTTAATTATAATTATGTTTATTATTATAATAATAATAAACATGTTCAAACATTTTCATTATAACAATATATGACAGGTGGGGCCAAACTTTTATCCATTAAGGGCGACTTATGCTTAAAAAATGAGGTTTTTCGAGAAAAAAACCAATTTTGGAGTTAATTACTCGGGATTTTTTTATTTATTCTATTAGAGTTTTTCTTCCTGCACAAATCGACATCCCATTTAGTCTGATCTGATTAGCCGTTCAGAATCTACAGGGGTTTAAACTTTCAAATTAGAATTTACCGCAGCGCGGTAAAATAAAATGATAGGAAAAAAATAAATGGTGAAATCTTTAGCTGAAAACTCATTCTTTCTAACCGTATATTCCCCATAATTATACCTCTTAAGACAGAGGAGTTATTCAAGCCGATAAACTTTTTTCGTGCATGCCTCCCTAACCTGCCACTATAGACACATGATTTGTAAGACGTTGTCACGTCAAAAAAATTTAGTTTTTAAATTTGTAACTAATTATAATTTGGACGGGAATTTTTCAGTCAACCTATTCACGAGATATTATTTATATATATATTAAATTTCATGTAAAATACTTTACATCCATTTAAATCGTCCCCTCTTCGGATCTCTAACTAATATCACCTAGTGTTTTTAGTTTTAATTATCAAATATTCAAAATTGAATTGAATTTCTAAAAAAAAAAACGATGATGGAGAAAATGGCTGTTTAATTTGATAAGGATTGCGAATAGCAGCCAGGAAAAAATCAAATCAGACAAAAAAATTAGATCAATTTTTATCAGATTTATTTGATCGTCGACGTTTCGGACGCCAGTCGCGCCCTTCCTCAGAACAATCAATCGTCAATCAAATACAGATGGAGGAAAAGTGCTTAAGGTGCGCGTCTCGGAAAACCGTTAAAACACGATTGACTCGAGGCGGCACCAGATGGCGTTAGTGTTCCCCATTGGAATACACGCAACTTGATCCATTTCATTCTAGACTTTCCAGCTAATTAATTAAAGGCAAAAAATTAATTATTCTTTAACACAATGATTACTAATTTAATTATCTACAACTTATAGAGCTCCTTTTTTTAAAATATCTTTTATTTAATGCGATTAATCTAAAAAAAAATTTTTTTTTTTTTGAAAATCAAAAAAAGGGCTTCTATAAGTTGTAGATATTTTAAATAGCTTTAATTTAAAAAAAATTTGAGGTCGATAGCTTCAAAATTGTGGCTGCTGCAAACTCCCAAAATTAGCACCCCGAGACGCGCACCTTAAGGCAATGCCATCGAAGAATGCATTCAGTTTGTCGCATATTGAAATTTTTGTTTCATACACGATTTCAATTTTCGCTAAAAATACCTCCATCTGTATTTGATTGACGATTGATTGTCCTGAGGAAGGGCGCGACTGGCGTCCGAAACGTCGACGATCATATAAATCTGATAAAAATTGATCTAATTTTTTGTCTGATTTGATTTTTTCCTGGCTGCATTCGCAATCCTTATAAAAAAAAAAACGATTTTCATTAAAAGAATTATGGAGAAAATATCAAAGGATTTTAATTAAATATTTTTATGAAAGCCTCTTGGAGTTGGAGATGACATTTTGTAGATCTTTTATTAACAAACCACGACTGCGAATGCAGTTTCGACCCTCTATAGCAGCGGTTCCCAACCGGTGTGCCCCGGCACCTAAGGGTGCCGCGAGAATGCCTAAGGGGTGCCGCGAGATATTTAGATAAAAAAAATAAAATAAAGAGGCGAAAAAATAAAGTTTTGTTAAAAAAAAAAAAGGTCAAATGATTAAAATGGAAGCAACAAAATTTTCCTTAGATCGGAAAAATTAAGCTTTGCCAAAAAAAAGGTCAAATGATTTTCACGCAAGGAGAAAAAAAATTTGCCCCAGGGTGGAAAAAAATTTCGATTTGATAGGGGAAAAAAAGGAAGGGTGCCGCTAGTGTGTAATATTATTCCCAACGCACCGTTGGGGTGCCGTGGACTTCAAAAGGTTGGGAAACGCTGCTCTATAGCATCGGTTCCCAAACTTCTTTATGTGCGGCCCACTTTTTCCGTAAAAAAACCGCTAAGGCCCTGTGTATATGTACTCTCTAAAAACGAATTAGTAAAAAACTACTAATTCATAGTGGATAGTCACTTTTTTAAGATGTGCAAAGTAGACCACCCGTATATAGTGGATATCCACTTTTCCAATTAGTAAAAATTATTAATATGAAAAATTCACTAATTGAATAAGTGAATTTTTAAAAAAATAATGACCAAAAAAAAGAAACTTTTAAGATATATGAAATAAGGTGTGATGACACCGGGACCTAACTTGTGTTTACTGACTCGAGTTCTAGCCGAACCCACTTAAACTTGACTTACTTTTACTTCTCTGTTATTTGCTATATAAGTATGTCGCTGATGTTAACAATGCTTTTTACTTGAATGTTACTATATTCCTTCCCAGCAATTTATTTCTAAATAAACTTAATAAAACTAATTATCGTTATATCAAGAAATATATTTACTAAATTTTAAGTAAAAATATTTCTTAATTGACTATTTAAAAAATAATATTTTATTAATTTAATAAAAATTTGGAATCTATTTGTTTTGGCTTAACATATATTTCCTGCAATTTTTAACAAAAAATACAAGTTATCTCAATATTATTATTTATTTGTAATATTATTATTACTTAAATAAAGCCTTATATTGCCAAAAATGTCTTTATTAAGGAACCGATCAAACAGCTGGTCGGCCATGTTGGCTTCTCAGACAGCCGGAATTGAATGAACTACTTTTTGAATTAGTAAAAAATAACTAATCTAAAAGTAACCAATAAATTTACTAAATATATTAGTAGATTCTACTCAAAATGATTAAATTTGATGTAATTTTCATACCTACTATTTGAATAAGTAAAAATTCTACTAATTCGTTTTAAGAGAGTAAACCTATAAATATAATATAATAAAATTTTTATTTTTCTTTAGACGTCCGCGGCCCACGGTTAGGGAACCGCTATAGGGTCATCGCAGGTAGGGGTTAAGAGGGCTATAGCCCCCCCCCCCCCCCCAGAAGCCCTTAACTTACACTGGATATTTTGTTTTTTACACAATTTTCTTTTCTAAATTGTTTTTTAAGCATTCAAATTTTAAATTGTTTGTTGGCGAGGTCAATGAGTAGGCCTAACAGGATAAATAAAAGGCACAGCAGTTATGTTTCTTTTCTTTATTATATTTGAACCCACAGCGCCCCCTTTTGTTTTTTAGTAAAAAATGTTTAAATTTACCGGGGGAAAAAGATAGACATTTCTTAACATTTATAACCATCTATCAGGTATATCTCGTTTTTCGTCCAGGCAAAGTTGTTGACCGAATCCAGCCCTGAAGATGTTCGCATAGTTGATCGAAACGTTACTGTGGGTTCAAAACATAGCTGCTGTGCCTTTTATTTATCCTGCTAAATTTCAACAAATTATTTAAAATTATGAAAGAATCATGAAAAAAGAAAAAAATGTTTTACAAATTCAAATCTCCAACTGAGCAAGGAAAAAATACTTCTGAATTCGCCCACCTGAGAGGGAATCATTTCACCTTTAGGCTTTCTATAGTTCTCATGTACTTGCATCAAAATTAATATCACCTCTTTTTTTTTTGCTTCTTCTCCTTTCTCCGCCCTTGTTTTCGGCTCCTGTTTGGCACTTTTATCTTGTAGCGGCATGTTTCAAAAATATAACAGTAGGTTTGTGCGCTGAAAGGGAGAGTTGGGGGCTGGGGTGATTGATTTCCACTTCCCCACTGATAGCACAGAGTTTATTATTATAAGTTTAATATAAAATTGATTGATTTATTCATCCGATTTGAGCACCTTGTCGATTGGACTTGGCCCTTTGCGTTTTGACGGCGGCGCAGAATTTGATGCTAAAAAAAACAAAAAAAATAGAAATATTATTTTCTTAAATAAAAATCCAATTATGTTAACTTACTTGTATTTAAACATGTAAGCCATTCATTATAAGTGATGGATTTATTATTATCTTGATCACAAAATCGTGGAAGTCGTTTACCACATCTTCGAAGTTCTTTATTTGGCGAAAGAAGAGTTCGAATTCCTTTCCACTCTTTTCGTTCTAATAACTAAAACAAAAAAAGAAAAAAAAAGAATTTAGCCTGAATTGTTTCATCCAGTGACGGCGCTACGGGGGGGGGGGGCTAGGGGGGGCATTCGCCCCCCCGGCAAGGACCTCTGCCCCCCTGGATGCCCCCTCAATCAGCTCAAAAACCAAATAAAAAAATTTCTAAAATTATTCACTTTTCCTTAAAAAAATGTAATTTAATTTTGTCAAGTAAATATCTTTCTTTGTGCCATTAAAATGTCATCGAAAAGAAAAATATCTGTTAACTTTACCAATCGAATTGAAATAAATAGAGACGGGTTCTAAATGGCCTTCGATGCCGAAAAAGACCTAAATTAAAAAAAAAAAAAAAACTTTATTGAGCCCCAATCTAAAAAAAATTTTTTTCTTCAAGTACAGGTGCAAATCCACCAACTATGAATCAAGCTCAAATGATTCAGAAGAAATTGATACTGATTTTGAGAAATTATGTGCATCTTTCAGAAAGATTTCTGGCCTTTCATATTTCTCAGGAGATAGTGAGGAAGCATGCCAACCAAAACTGAAAATATTTACGACATTCAGTAAAGTTCAGTGCTGGTGGTGTGACATTTTTTAGATCCTCTTTAAAATGTATATTTTCCTTTTGCCCTTGGAATCTTTTGAAGCACACTTTTCTCTTGTATTTTATAGGAAAGTTAGGAGAAATGGTTGCCATAGTAACACTTTCTCATGTTTATAAATTTTACATCTTGAATTCTAATGTTCCGTACGCCCTCGGGGCTTGGTGTAGGGGTTAGTGTGCTAATTTCGTAGACCAAACGTCGCGGGTTCGGACCCCAGGCAAGATTTGGCTTAAAGAAGAAATTTCTGGACCCCCAATAGATATATTAATAATTAACGGTTATCGTCAAAGTCTTAAATGGCCTAAGTTGCCGAAAAGACTGTGTGAATGTGTGTATGAGTGTGAGTGTGAAAGAGAAAAAAGTGTGAATGTTTAAAAAAAAAAAAAAATGTTCCGTACTGATAGAAACTAAATATAGGCCTATGTCGGCTAGAGTTCGACCGAAACAAGAATTTTGGCTTCAATTTTAGTTTCGACAGAAACTGTAACCGAAATCCAAACTTGTTTTAAACTTTTTCTTAAAATTTCCTATACAAAATTCATCTTCCTTTTAGTAAAATTTCCATTTTTTTCCTCTTGCGAAAATCATTTGACCTTTTTTTTTTCAAGTGCGAATCCCACTCGACGATTTTTTTTTTAGTATATGAGCATCATATCATCCCTTCTTTTCAAACTCAGGTTTCGGGCAGGGCGAAGTTTCGGCTGATTTTTGGCCGAAACTGGCTGAATCAGAAATTTCTGTCGGTTTCTAAGGTCGACACAAAAAATCTGGTGCCACGAGTCACACCAGATTTTTTCTTTCTCTGTTGATGTAGCTTATATATTTATTGACTGCCTCCCCTGTTGATAAGTTTGCCCCCCCTCCTGCCCCCCCACTGAAAATAAGCTAGCGCCGTCACTGGTTTCATTGATGACATTTTGGCTCTGATAATCTTCTCTTGAAACTTATACATGATGATCCATTATTTATTGAAAATCTTCGATTACAATAAGACGTAATAAAACCATTGTCTGCTTTAAACAACAGAAGAAGGCTCACTAATTTTAGCCGAAAGGAGTTGAATTAATTCAACTTCCTGGCTGCTTTCCTTCGTATCCCTTTAATTTAATCGGTAACCGGAGCTTAGCATTGTTAAAGACTGACAAACAGGTTTTTCAAATGGATTTAGACAAATTCATTCAAAGATCTCTTATTGGATTTTATCAAAAGCTTTGATATCTTGATACTCCTTAGAGTTCATTTTATGAGTTACAAATGTAGATTTTGTTTTCCCGTTAAAATTCAATCCAGCCCAGACCATAGTACTGCCGCCTTCGTGAACTCGTTTTGAATAAAGTTATTTTTCTTGCCTTAATATTGGCAACCATCCTATTTGTTCAAATTAAGTTTCTTTTCATCCCTAAACAACACTCGACTCCATTCAGTATCCCTATTCATAGCTTTGCGAGCGAATTTCAATCGATGTACTTTATGGCCTGTGGGGGGGGAAAAAACACACTGTTTGTCAGGTTCTTTAAAGCTTTCGGCAGCCCTGGGCCCGATATTATGCCGAAATTTTCTCTTAAATTAATTTAATTGTGCACTAGGATGCATTACGCTTTTTGGTCTTCCAATCTATAATGCCTTTTGTCGTTCAATTTTATTTGCACAAGTCCTAAACAAGGGCAGATACAAGGGGGGTAAAGGGGTAATTACCCCCCCCCCCCGAGATTCGAAAAAATACCTTTTTTCGCAAAAAAATTTATTTTTAATGTAAAATTTTAAAATTAATACTCAAAAATTTGATGTGTATTTATATTCTGGCAAACAAGTACAGAATGCGCTTTTAAATTACCGAAATTAAAAAAATAGTGTGCTGTGCGACGAGTCACACCAGATTACCCCCCCCCCCCGAGAAACACCTCTGGATCCGCCCTTGGTCCTAAACCATCGATGATGACTTTTTCGCATTCAGTTAAGTTTAGACTCTTTGCATTTTGAAGTTTCCAAATTTACATTTAAATTATTATTAATTTAAGGGCTCTATTAATTCTATATTATGCCTTTATATGCTTCTCGACTCCGGCGACGTTTCGAGACAAATTTAATATCTCATCATCAGTCCGACTAAAAATGTACATACAAAGAGTAATTAATTTTCGATATATAATAGAAGTTATAAAAAGACACATTGTGACGAAAAATATTACATCGAAATGTTGCATAAAGGTGGTCCTTAATTATACAGTACATGTACATGTGAATATATTATAATGAAAACGTCTCGAAGTGCACATGACATAAAAATTTCTCAATATACTCAAATCAGAAATGTCTTTCATTTATATATAATTCTTATTCAAATAAAATTTTATTTCGGGACCATTTATTTGGCTCCTTTCTCCAATCAACTTTATTCACAGCCACCATACTTCTATCTATATTATGTTTTGAAAAGGTACAGATGTCTCTATTTCACTTTTGATTAGTTTAAATATACTTAAAAGAAGATGGTCTCATATTTTTGACTCGCACTGTAGTTAAATTCTCAAATTAAAAATAATAAAAATTGTTATATAATTAATTAAGAATAAATACAGTAAATGGATAAAATTCTTTTCCCCTCTTAAATAACACATCGAATCTCCCCCCCCCCAAAAAATAAAATATCCTTTATTTATTTTTCAAATTTTTTTGATAAACTTAAAATGACGCTTCCTCAGAGTGTAAATAATTGAAACACACCTTAGAATAACTGTTGTGTTAAGTGTGGCTGGGGTGTTGGCAGACGGGTAGGTCCGGACTCCGATGAGAGTGGAGGAGCCTCACTGAAAGTTCCAGGGGCCGTTGGAATAACGAGAGACCCCCTGGACTTCAGTTGCCAATTTAGAATGGCTGCCCTCGGAGTTAGGAATAATTTTTGTTAATAAAAAGCAAAAGTTTGATGACGGAGGCCGAGTGTGTTTATTCATTTATATAATCTTCATTATTCGGATTTTACATAGTACTTATTATTCTTCTTTTACATAGTTCATATAATTCATTTACAATTTTTTCTCGCCAACTATATATATTTGTTGGCCTCAAATTTCACTCTCTTTTAACACCTTAACTTTAAATGTCAGTCAAAAATTCATCTTAAACTTATTCAACTCACCCTTGACGGATTCCCTTACACAGGCGGATTCTCCCAAGGGTTAGTGTCTCATTTTCGATCTTCATTTTCACTAACGTCCTTTTGCCTTGTGGGACACTACATAACTATTTAATTTTAATATATATCGAAAATTAATAATTTATTAAATATGTACATTTTCAGAAAGCCCTTATTTAAAAAATAAGTTTTTTTTATCTCATATTATCATATTTTGGTGCAAATTTAATAATAAAATATATTTTTCTGGACAACTATTAGTCATATCCCGAGACGCCGCCCGCCAGGGCTAGCGTGATAGGGGAACCCTATCGCAGCTAGTTTTTAATAAATAATTAATAAAAAAAATGTGGTCTATAATTAAAAAGTCCCCTAATAATAATAATACAAACCACAAACGCCTTTAATAAACGTATTTCGACATTTTTTGTTATGTTGAGTGTTTATACCAAAATTAAAAAAAAAAAAAAACAAATTGTCTTTACCAAATTTTTATTTTTATCGACCCGCTTGAAACTCCACATTCCGATGTGTTCTTCAAGGGACCTAAAGAAACAAACAAGAAACAAATTAAAAACTTTGGGGTTTATTTAGAATGGAAGAAGAAACAAAGAGAAAATAACATTTCGATCTTGATTGAGAACATCTTCAGCCCGGTCGATACATACATCTCTATTCATGAAAAAAATCTAAAATATGGAAAGTAAAATTTAATCTCTATACTATATGAATAATAATTGTGAGATTTAATTTTATTTTTCTTTTATACAGCATTAACGCAGCAACTAGTTGACGGATTTTCATGGGATATAAAAACATAGGGTGTATAAATGAGCTCTGATCCCGAAAAATAAAATAGAAAGTAAGGCCGAACGCGTGTTATGTAGCTAGTAAATATATTAGAGGACAATTGAAATATGTTAGCTTGATACCTAGAACCGTTTTAGTACTCAACTGCCCTTTGGCTGGTTGATTCTAAAAAAGACCGAAACGTCGCATTCTCTTTGCTTCTTTCATTATACATTATTCACCCTTGAGTTCTATTTGCAGCATTGCTTTGTATTGACAAAAAATTTGTCAATTCTAAAAGGAATTGAGTTTTACGAGGTTCTGGACATCCTAAAAAAAAAAAAAAAAAATGCCAAGTTTATTTTGACTTGAAAGCCAATTGGGGGGGGGGGGGGGGGGGTACCTTGCATAGGTTTGGCCATTTGTGCGGAATCACATTTAGGCTCTCTATCCTTGGAATAGGTGCCAGTGATTGCCTGGCCGTTGTCTTCCCGGACACACCAACAATAGCCCGTATTGTTGTAGCATTGCATCTTGCGATATCTCCCGTCGTTTAGACATTCCGGGACGAAAATACTTGGATTTGCACGTTGCAATTCGAGAAAAGTCCTTCGCTCAGATAAACAGTCCGTTGCTATAATAAAAAATAAATAAAAATGAAATTTGATTAAAATTAAAATATGAAACGTTTTTCACGTTGGGTTGTCATATATCGCCTAATAATCCATTTTTTTTTTATTGAGTTACAGCCATTTTAACTAAATTATGAGAAAATAATCCCTTAGGCCCAATTCACACACAAGTGGAAACATTTGTTTCGCAACCTTTGCCCTTAAATTATTGATGCGATACAGGGGCGGCGCATCCACTAGGCAAACTAGGCGGCCGCCTAGGGCGGCAAACTGAAGAGGGCGGCAAAAATGCAAAAAAAAATTTTGGTTCCGCAAATGACACCCGAAAAAAAAAATCAGCAAAATGTTCCAAAAAATTTTGGTTCCGTGCAAGAGAAAATGTTCCGCGGGCGGCAAATTTTGGTCCCGCGGCGGCAAAAATTTTGTGTCCCTAAAAAAAAAGGTAAAAAATTTTTTAAAGGGGGGTTTTTTTTTTTTTTTTTTTTGGGGGGGGGGGCGCAAAAAAAATATCTTGCCTAGGGCGGCAGAATACCTTGCGACGGCCCTGATGCGATATGGATTTGATTATCCAAATTTGCTATATTATATCTATATTTCATTACTTTGTAAAAAATTAAATATGGTTAAATACCAAACGCCATTTAAGTGTGAATTGGGCCTTAGGTAGATTGAAATTTCAGAGAAACAAAATCTGGTGTGACTGATTGCTCAGCACGCAACCTTCAGTTTTGTTCAAAGCTTTTCACACTTGATTTATCGACATTTATTTAGTTTCCGATATATTTTGTTACCATGGCCTGCTATCTTACCAGTACATCTTCTACTGCCGGAAACTATATATTTTGACACACAAAATCTGTTGTTTGACAACCGAAAATAAGCGGAAATTGACAACCCAACGTTAAAAATATTTTTATTCTTTTTTTTTTTAAAGAAACTTTTAATTTTCGTTCAAATATTTTGTTTTTTAAAATTAAATATACACTCCATTATATGATTTCAAGATATTTCTAAATTATAGCGTTCGATATAAAGGTGTTGAAAGTGTTTATTTTTGATTAATAACAATATCATGAAACATATAACCGAGTGTATTTTTTTTTTATTTCTAATTAAATGTCGTTAAAATAAAAACAAAAAAAAAAAGCATTTCAATCGCGTGCTTGAGTTAAAAATTCAATTGTTTTTTTTTTTGGAAATTTTCTAAACTATTAATTAATTTGGTACCGTCCAAAGTGTCCTTGCCTTCATTGGACTCATGATCGAAGTCGGTGATCCCCATCCGGTCGTAGTGATCGTTCTTCTCATCAGCAGCTGTGAATCACACCCAAGTTACAGTGAGCACACACGGCAGAACATGCACATGACGACAGGCATCATCATCAGAGGCAGAGGCATCAGTAAAATCAGCATGCATATCTCATTACAAATGCAAATTTCAATTTTAACTGCTATTTGATCAGGAGCTTCGCCTACGGCAGACCCTCCTCGCCTTTTCACAATCATCAGCCTAATTTGTATTTCAAACAACTTGTTTCTTCACAAGTTCACTATCAAATATACACATCCCACCATTTTCATTTTTATTGTATTTGTGTTAAGGTTGTTCGGACATTAAAGCACTTTGTTAGATTAAAAGCTAATTTTTTAATATGTTATTAATCACTATCACATACGTATAAAATAAAATTTTGAAGCAGATCTGCCGAACGGTTATCGTGTAATTAATTTTTAAAAAATTGAAATTTAACATGTAGTCTATGGGGAATTTTGACGAAACGCACACATATCGAATTATATAGCCACCTCTGCAATAGATACAAAAACAAAAAACTTACATTTTATCAATTCACTTCCGAGGAATACGTTAAACATAAAATCAAAAGTTTCTGCCTAAGGCTTTTAAAGATATTCTAACAAGAAAGTCAAAAATTCTCCAAAATGACAGTCGCCAATATTTAAAAATAAGCAAGTCTCGAGAGTGAGACCAGTCCGGCAACGTCGCATAACATAATTGTCTTTTCTCGATGTCAGTTACATTTTTTTTTCCATTTTACGATATTTTTTCTCGCAAATCGTCCATTGTATTTAAACTGATTTGCATTAAACATTGTAATATATTAAATAAAATAAAATTTAAGGCGTTTAAGATTTAAAATAGATAGTTGATGAATACAATGTTGCCAGTTCTATATTACGTGAAAAACTGCTCAAGTCAAAAGTTATTCATTTATTATTTTTGGTAATTAAATGATTAACTTAATACAATTATAAACTATGATAGGTCACGACTAAATTATAATAAAGAATTTTGGCATTCAAATTTTTAATTTTATTTAAAAAAAAATTTAAATTCTATTATGACTTACGAGGTACTATCCGAACAACCTTAAAATAATATTATTTCCTTTTATATATTTTTTTATAAAAAAACACACTTTTTTCTCACTCACACTCACACACACATTCAAACAGTCTTTTCGGCAACTCAGGCCATACAAGACATTTACGATATCCTTTATTGATTAATATACATATTTGGGGTCCAGGCATTTCTATTTAAGCCATTTGGTATCCAAAGGAAAAATCATCGGACTGCCTGGGGTCCCAACCCGCGACTTTTGGTTTACGAGGTTAGCACGCTAACCCCTACACCAGACCCCGAAGGCATAAATTTTTTAAATACCTATCTATATATCTTTGTTAATAAATTTATCCGAATTTCATGCATGGATGCTTAGATGCTTAGAGAAGATTGTACTCTAGAAGTTTTTTTGCATTCAGAGTTGATAAATTTGAAATTAAGAGTGTCTAAAGTGGACGAAAAAATCGAATTTTCCACCTCCTGAGGAACCTCTCCGATTGAACTGAAACTTAAAATTTCTATGAAAAAAATCTGGAAAGTAGTGAATTGAAAATTTAATTTTTTTTACCAATGTACTTTATCTCTATACAGTAGGGTACAATTGAATTCAAGATGTAAAATTTATAGGTAGGGGAAAGTATTTATATTTTGATACCATGGCAACCATTTCCCCTTTTTTTTTTATGGAGTACAAGAGTAAAGTGGTCTTCAAAGATTTCAAGGGTCGGACAAAATGAGAATATACATTTTATAGAGAATCTAAAAAATAATTGTTTTTTGAATTTAGAAAAAAAATCGTTGAAGCAAATTTTGTGAAAATCGAAAAAAACTGAAAAAGTGCATCAGTAAAGTACTAGTATTTTTGGTCGATTTTGTTCAAAAGCTTCGTGTCACGTCCCATGGGGGTGCCTAACTTAAATATAAAATTTCAACTTCCTAGCTCTTTTCGTTCTTGAGATATTTTGTTCACAGACACACACACAGACACACAGACAGACACACACAGACAGACCCACAGACAGACAGACCATGTCGCGAAAACCACTTTTTTGGATTCAGGGGACCTCAAAACGTGAAGATCCATCAAAGATCTCGACATCGAATTTTTGACATGAATCCAATACTTTCTCTCTATATATATATTACATATATACATAGGTAAGAGAAAGTAAAAATAAATAGTGAATTAAAATTTAATTTTTTTTACCAATTACTTTATCTCTATACATATATATATTATATTAACATATAATGGTAGGCGAAAGTAGACTGTTAAAAAACTGATGATAGATCCAGCGCCACCAATGAGCAGTAGTAAATTGGATTTGAATTGGAACCAAGGGGAGTAAAAGGGAGGTACAGGGGGTAATTACTCCCCCCCCCCCCGAGATTTGAGAAAAATATTTTTTTTTTTTTGGAAAAAATTGTATTTTTAATATAAAATTTTAAAAACTAATACTTAAAAATTTGATTTGTATCTATATTCTGGTAAACAACTACAGAATGCACATTTAAATTACCGACAATAAGAAAAAATTGTGTGCTGTGCGTCCATCACACCATATTACCCCCCCCCCCCCGAGAAACTCCTCTGGATCCGCCACTGGAACCCACTAGTCAAGAAAGATTTAGAATTTTCATTGAAATCCAAATACCCCCTAAAAAAGGGTGCAGCCAATAATAAAAAGCATCTATTGATTGATATATTATATTTTATAACTAGCCGCGCCGCCCGCCTTCGGCGGGCTTCGCGTCTAGCCAGGGGGCTACGCCCCCCTGGACCCCCCTCCAGCTGGCTCGGGCCCGCCTGCGGCGGACCTTCGCCTTTTCATAATTATGAAAAGAAAATTAATATTACTACGTATCCCAATCCAGTGCCTGCTTGAGCATTTGTTTACATTCATGGAATACACAAATGAAAAGAATACAAAAATATTTCTCTATACATTTCCTATGGGAGAAATCGTAACTTTAAGAAATAATAACTCAAAAAGTTATAGGAATTTCGGGACCCGAGTATTTTTCCGGGACTCGCCATAACCTCCTCTATAAGACTGCAAAATTTCGTTTCAAAATTCCAACGGGAAGTTGGTCAAACAGAGCGTGACAGACGGACGGACAGACGGACGGACGGACGGACGGACAGACAGACAGACAGACGGACACACCGCTATTATATATATAGATATTATCACATTTAGATTTAGTTCCTGATTTCAAAATCGTTAAAAGAAAATTATTATTTTCGGAAAATTTATTCTAAAAAAAAAAAACCGAATGAAAAAACTTTGATAAAAGTATCGAATTTAAAAATATGATTTAAAATCCAAGTATTGTTGATTTAGATCAAATTTTTGAAAATCGGATTGGATTTGAAATCGTCATCTTATCACTTGGGATCCTTTTTTTCTAGATTTTGTCCACCCATGCCGCCAATATTCCCAAGAATAGGAAGTCTAACTCAGGGGCGTATATTTTCGGGAGGGGGGAGGGTGCCGAACTCCCCCATACGCAAAAATATTTTTAAAATATCTGAGTTGCAGGGGCCCGGGTCCTCTTAAAGACTAAAGTTTTATAAAAAAAAATTCTTATATATTTCTCTTTAAGCGGTGTTGCTGAAGTTGGTTTTTTGTAAAAGAAAAGCGCTAAATTTTTTATTAGTTTACAAGGCAATATTTCCAAATATTTCGGAGCCCACTCCTCCCAAATAATTAAATAAATAAATAAATGTCAAAACAAAAAATCTGGTGTGACAAGCATAGAACACAGCTTTAGATTACCGAAGGTAAAAGAAAGTTGTGCGACCAGTCACACCAGATTTTATTATTGAATACGACGCACTTTTTCAAATAAAATTGTAGAAATTGGCCATATACCCATATAAATGATATATATATATAGATTAGAAAAATTTTGGGTTGGGAGGGCCCTCGCCCCCCCCCCCCCCTTATATACGCCCCTGATCTAACTTCCAAGGCACCAGCGGTGTGTTTTTTATTATCTATCGCCTTCATTTTAGCAAAATTTAATAAATCCTCTCTTCAAAATATTGTTTTTGCGAGAAAGTAAATTCATCCACTTTGTTTAAAAAAAAAAATTGTTTTCATAATATGAGGATGTGTTACAAGGACAGCCAAGGCGAAAAATAAAACAAAAAAATCTATTTTTTGTCGACGCTTCGAGTGCCGATCGCACTCTTCATCAGGACCTACGATCAGTCAAACAATTTTTATTGTAACAAATCTTAATTTACACTAGAGTTAACAAAAACAAAAACAAAAATAGCAAGATACATACAAAAATGATGTCAATTCGTCAGGTCGTTTGTCGAATTGACATCATTTTTGTATGTATCTTGCTATTTTTTGTTTTTGTTTTTGTTAACTCTTGTGTAAATTAAGATTTGTTGCAATAAAAATTGTTTGACTGATCGTAGGTCCTGATGAAGAGTGCGATCGGCACTCGAAACGTCGACAAAAAATGGATTTTTTGTTTTATTTTTCGCCTTGGCTGCCCTTGTAACGCATCCTCATATCATAATATCCAGCCATCAAGAAACAACTTGTTTTCATAATCTTTATTAGAATCAGGGGCGTATATAGAAATTTTTTCGGGAGGGGGGAGCGAGCGCCCGAACTCAAAAATTTTCTAATTTTCTGAGGAAATTAAATTTTTTTCCCCCTGGGCAGCAAAATTTTTTCCCCTGCCATGAAAACCATTTTACTTTTTTTTTTTTTTTAGAGACACTAAATTTTTTCCACCATTTTTTTTCCTTGACAAAATTCATTTTACCTTTACCGAGTCTCCTGGGCCCCCCTGTTCACTGTTACCTGTATATAAGTATATAGATTTAGAAAATTTCGCCCCCCCCCCTTTATATAAGCCCCTGATTAGAATTTAATATTTTTTTACGTATTAAAACATGAAAAGCACCAAAAAAAAAAGAGATTTGCAGATTAATATAACTAGGCCAGTCAATAAAGACAAAAAAAAGGCCTTAAATCGCAAAACGTAAAGTATTCCTGCATTTTTGGTATGTTATTTAGACCCCTTGGGGGAGTGCGAAACCACATTTTGCAATCAAAAAAAAGTTGTGCTTCCCGCGTAGTACGAGAAAAACTGAGTAATTTTCGCACTTTTTTTAGTTTTTGCAGTTTAATTCAAAAACTATGGGCTTTTTGACATTAGTTGCTTGTAGCATTTTTAAAGTATATTAAATTTGAAACAATTCAAGCCAATTTGCAGCTCCGTACCTCTAATAGTTTTTGAGATATGATGATTGAAAAATGTACAAGATTTTCACAAATGTTACAATTTTCAGTTTTGCTTATGTTTAAAGCCGAATATCGGCTTAACCGCTCAAGTTTAGAGAAAAGTTGTGATAAATTGAGTTTTAGCACATTTAATTACCTTTCATTTAAGCGCAGTACGGGGTCATTAGCTCTTATAGTTCTCCTATAAACTTAAAAAACAAAAATTCCAATAATGCAAGTTTTAAATAACCCTACATGAAATTGCATCATATCTCAAAAACTATTAAACTTACGAAGGTGTGGTTTGGCTTTAATTGTTTGAAATTTAATGCACTTTAAAAATGATAATAACAACTAATGTCAAAAGCGCATATTTTTTGAATTAAACTGCAAAAACTGAAAAATGTCCGAAAATTTTGAAGTTTTTCTCGTATTACGCTGGTGGCACAACTTTTTTTGATTGCAAAATGTGGTTTCACACTCTCCTAAGGGGTCCAAATAACATACCAAAAATGCAGCGTTATATCGCGTTTGCGAATTTAATGAGAAATTTGACTGGACTATTACTGCAATTTTGGTTTTTTTACGATTACAAGAAAACTACAAGGGTTACTGACCCCGTACTGCGCTTAAATGAAAGGTAATGTGCTAAAACTCAATTTATCACAACTTTTCTCTAAACTTGAGCGGTTAAGCCGATATTCGGCTTTAAACATAAGCAAAACTGAAAATTGTAACATTTGTGAAAATCTTGTACATTTTTCAATCATCATATCTCAAAAACTATTAGAGGTACGGAGCTGCAAATTGGCTTGAATTGTTTCAAATTTAATATACTTTAAAAATGCTACAAGCAACTAATGTCAAAAAGCCCATAGTTTTTGAATTAAACTGCAAAAACTGAAAAAAGTGCGAAAATTACTCAGTTTTTCTCGTACTACGCGGGAAGCACAACTTTTTTTTTGATTGCAAAATGTGGTTTCGCACTCCCCCAAGGGGTCTAAATAACATACCAAAAATGCAGGAATACTTTACGTTTTGCGATTTAAATGTCGATATTGACTGGCCTAAACTTCTCTGTCTGTCTGTTATTTATCCTCATCATTTGAGAAAACCCAATTGGGTATTTTAAAAAAAAAAGCGTACTTAAATAATTCATTCTCCTCAACATGACAAACGACACAAACATGAAGCCAACCAAAAATGAGAGAAAAAAACAAATCCAAACGAAAGCTGTTTGTAAAGATGCTGAGATGCGAAAACAACAACAAGGATGCATTTGGCCCCCATTTTTGAAGGGTTCTTTGTTTCAATTTTCTTACCTTGGGGCGCAAGGGGCCCATCGTCCAGGGCCTGCGAGTCATTCCCTTCGCCTGCCTTCAGCATCATGAAATGGTACAATACTAAATAATAATGATGGACCCGTAAAAATAGATTAACTCATTACAATCAGTGTTTCCCAAATGGTATTATTTTATACCTTCTTTTGGTGTACAACAGGGGTCTCCAAACTTTCCAGCCTTAGGGCCATACTGATTACTCCAGTAAGTTCCGAGGGCCAAAACCATATTATCATTGTTGCCGGTGGTTAAAAGTGAAATAGTCCACTGATGAAAAAAAAGTCCGAAAAAGTACGCAACGTTTAAAAAAGGCTGCAAATCGGACTAAAGTCCGCAAAACGGCAACACTACATATTATTAATTTTCCTGTCATTATCTGTAATTTCTTTGTAATTCGAAGCTATGAAACGCGGATTGAAATCGCAGCAAACTTCATTTACAAAACTCAAAACTGAACAAGAGGCTGCAACTCGTGCCAGCATCATACATACTCATTACAATTCTGTGTTTCTTTATCCAACTTATCACAAAAACAATAACAATAAGCCTACAACAATGTTATGAGTAGTTAGCCCATGACCATATCATATTAATAATTATTCAACATAAAATTAGAATACTTCAGTAAACTAAATTTAAATTGCTAAAAAAAATATGTTCTCTAAAAAAAAGTTTTCAAGTTTGCTAGCTCTCCGCGGGCCGGACAAAATCTGTCCGCGGATGTGGCCCTCGGGCCGTAGTTTGGAGACCCCTGGTGTACAATATTGTCTAGTTGTTTGAGAACCACCAACTATCTCTATCTTAGTTAATTATACTCCATTTTACAAGGACTATGAAGTAGAATAAAAAAAAATTACTGTTTATTTGATAACACTGTCTTCTAACATTCTTAGATTTCATGAGGATCTTCTCCTTCCCAGCCACTCGGCCCACACCTCTTCGGAGTCATCCCCAATTAAAGCCACCTCAAATTGAGCTCTTTCTATTTGTGGGGCTGATTATCTCCCATTTTCCTACCCTAAGAGGAGATTTCGGCAATGTTGAATTATATGCTGCAAGCTAGACTAGGACCCGTAATCTGCAGCTTAGCCACTTGCCTTCTCTCTCTTCTAGATCAGGGGTCTCCAAACTACGGACCGAGGGCCACATCCGGCCCGCGGACAGATTTGTCCGGCCCGCGGAGAGCTAGCAAACTTGAAAACTTCTTTTAGAGAACATATTTTTTATAGCAAATTAAATTTAGTTTACTGAAGTATTCTAATTTTGATGTTGAATAATTATTATTATTATTATTTTTTTTTTTTTAAACATTCACACTTTTTTCTCATTCACACTCACACACACATTCACACAGTCTTTTCGGCAACTGAGGCCACATAACTTATAACAAGCATAATGACATACGAAATACTAATGAGAATTATGTAATTAAGATTTTCCACTGACAATAGTTTGTAGTTGTGGACTAATTTTACTTGTACCAATTATTAAAAGAGATTTAAGATGCTCATCAGTTAATTTAGATCTGTAAACATTTTTTGTGTACTTCATTTTGGAGAAGGTCTTCTCACTCGTACTCTACGACTAATCTAGAAATTACAGATAATGTCAGGAAAATTAATAATATGTAGTGTTGCCGTTTTGCAGCCTTTTTTAAACGCTGCGTACTTTTTCGGACTTTTTTTTCATCAGTGGACTATTTCACTTTTAACCACCGGCAACAATGATAATATGGTTTTGGCCCTCGGAACTTACTGGAGTAATCAGTATGGCCCTAAGGCTGGAAAGTTTGGAGACACCTGTTCTAGATGATTCGGATAGAATAATTTCTCAACTACTAAGCCAAAAAAAAGATTTTAAAAGAGCTCTAGGTTCCTTGAGGAAAAAATGTATTGTGCCCAAACCAGTGGCATAGAAGAAAGGCATTCAATAAGCATGAATTTCTCTTGAAACGTTGAAAAACGGATGCTTTTGTTTTTGGCTGCTCTCGCCTTTCTCCAGTGATATTATTTCCAATAATTTTTTTTTCCCATTGGTACAGTGAGCGCCACAATTAAGTCCCCACCTGATAGCTATAGCCTTAAGTATATGGTGTATAGTGAAATAATTTTAATGACCGAAAACGTAAAATCTGGTACAAATGATTTTAAGGTAATGGATATGGAGAAAATATACACCAGCGGGTTGCTTTCCACAATTAATTTATTCTGCAAATATTTCGGAATGCCTACGCAGATGGATTATCTTCAGTGCATCAAATTACACATATGTGGAGCGTGTGTTAATTATAAAATTTTTTGTATGAGAAGCCATTCAACAATTAGGGTGAACTTTTTAATGTGCAAGCCACTGAGGGAAGAACTATACATGTAAGTATTTTCATACAGTTGGTCAGGTTCCCTTTTTGTAAAAAACAGTTTTTCCCAGTGACCGGTTCGGCGCAAGCAAGTTTTATTACTGTACTGAGTAATACTGATTTATTACTGTACTGAGTAATAAAACTTGTAAAGAAGTTTTATTACTGTACTGAGTAATACTGATTTATTACTGTACTGAGTAATAAAACTTGCTTGCGCCGAACCGGTCACTGGGAAAAACTGTTTTTTACAAAAAGGGAACCTGACCAACTGTATGAAAATACTTACATGTATAGTTCTTCCCTCAGTGGTTTGCACATTAAAAAGTTCACCCTAATTGTTGAATGGCTTCTCATACAAAAAATTTTATCATTAACACACGCTCCACATATGTGTAATTTGATGCACTGATTCCGAAATATTTGCAAAATAAATTATTTTAATTGTGGAAAGCAACCCGCTGGTGTATATTTTCTCCATATCCATTACCTCAACGATCTGTCCCAGTAAAATCTCAACTTCTACAGATGATTTTATTTTAACTTTTCAGATTTAAAATTATTTTACCATATACCATATACTTATTTATTTATTTATTTATTTATTTGATAATTTACAATCACCCTACAGAATTTCTTCCATTACAGAGCGAAGGAAAACAAAGAGACAGAGAGAGAAAAGAAAAGAAAAAAAAAATCATACAAAAAAAAAAAAAAAATACACAAGTTACAAATTTAATTATACAAATTCAATCATGGAGAGGCCTCCCGTCTGGTATACTCTGTAACCATTTTAAAGATAGGAGACCTTTCCATCATTCTTGTTCGAGCCCTCCCGATATGAAAAAGGGACCCAGTTCTAAGGGAAAATGTTGGAACCCTGAAGCCTATTTTGGCCAGTAACTCAGGGGAGTCCCAACAGTTTCCCAGCAGATTATAGAGGTTTTTAATGAAATCGTCCCTTCTCCTCTCGGCAAGGCTCTTCATATTGAACATGTCCAAAAGCTCCGGATATCCTACCAGAGCACCAGATAATCCTATTTCTTTCCAAAATAGATATTTCAGAAATTTCTTTTGTACTCCTTCCACCATGTTTATTTGCACATTGGTGATTGGAGACCAGATCAGAGGTACAAACTCTAGTTTAGATCTGACTAGAGCAAAATAGAGTCTTTTAAGAGTCGTAACCTCTTTAAAACCTTTCGAATTTCTTTTAAGAAACCCTAACATTTTATGTTAGCCTTTATTAACGATGTCGTTAATATATAAATCGAAAGATAATTGGGCATCAAATAAAACCCCCAAGTCCTTAACAAAATTTTCTCTATTCAGCTCAATATTATTAATTGTATATTTACGGATAATATTGCTTCTTTTTTTTAGAACTTAATTAAAGCTCAAGCTATCAGGTGGAGATTTAATTGTTGCGCGCATTGTACTAACTACCTTACCTTGAACTCGATTAGTAATAATCAAATATTATCTGATTTTAGAAATCTTTAAAATTCTAGAGTTTATTTTTGAAAATATATGTATCCATTAAACGTGTCTAACAAATGTAGTCAAATTTAAGATTTACTTTGGGTATCTTTAATTATTTGATAAAAACAGCCAAAGTTAATTTTTTATTATATTCTTGAAGGTTTATTAATTGTAGAAATCTTTTAGATAAATGGAAATAAGAAATAAATATCAAATATTTATTAGAGATCTTATTTCAAAATTTGAGTAATAAATATTTAATATTTATTCCCTATTTCTAGACAACTGAAAAATTTCTACAATTAGCCTTCAAAAATTCGTTAAATTAAAACAGAAGAAGATAATTGAGTTTTCGTATTTCACAATTTGGGAAACACTGTTCTAAGTCAATCTTCATTCAAGTAATCATAAAAACTAAAATTAAATTAAATTTTCTAAACTGAACTGAAATTGACTGACTCACGTGTCATATTTAATTTGTCAAAGATCATGACTTAAATATGCAATAATGACAACAAATGCTTGAGGAGGATGTTTCAAATTGAGACCAATTGTGTGGATTTATTTATTTTTCCAATTTGTTTTTTTTTTTTTTTTTTACACCTACATTATTTCCTTTCTTTATTTTGATTAATTCAATTCTTCTCTTTAACAAAGAAAAAGTATCTAACATAGATATTGAAGAATGAAACATTTAGATTGATTTCTGTCTCAATGCCACCCACACACCTTATTAAGTTATTTACTATCTAATCAAATGATGTGATGTTATAAAACTCATACTCATTGTTGATTCTTCAGTATGTTACGCTAAAATAAATATCAGGTAGATTCGTTAACTGAAAGAGTGTGTGAGAGTGAAAAATTTATTTTTATTACAGTTCAATAAATATTCTTTACACTCTCTAGACTTTGTTTTAAAATCTTTTTTTTTTTTTCAATTCTAAATACCCTGAATCAAAATTTCTTGCAACGTAATTAATCAGGGGCGTAGTCAGTGGAGGAGGAGATATTGGGGGGTTTGGATCACCCTTCTGAAATCCCAAACAATTATAAATTAAGAGTAAATATATAGTGTTAAAATTTTAGGAGAGGAAATACCTTTCGGATCATCCGAACCCACCTCCCCGAAAAAATTTCTGGCTACGGTTCTGTAGTTAATATTTCTAATGATTAGACTTGATTTTTGGGATAAAAAAGATCTCCATAATTGATTTATTCACTCGGATGCTGGGAGGATATTAAAAAGACAGAACGAAATGAAAAGAAACATTGGGATGCTCTAGGGGATTTCCCTTCGCTCTTATGGATGACAACAAATTACCCGAGCTTGAGTCTATCATTCCCTCGACAACTAAATTATCGCTTCCTACATCTGTAAATCCACTAACAAGTAAGTAAGTTATATATAACAAGGTTAGGAAGTACTGCTCTTAATTTATGCCTAATGTTCTATTCTAAATACTGATTTAATTTTGTATTCAAAGACTTAGAAACGATGTGACTTCATCCCAACGAAACACTAAATTAAAAAATACTTTGCGTATTATTCCATTTTCGGCGTAAGTGTTATGACATCAACTAACGGTTATTTTGCGGGTGATGTCATGAATCTGACGTAGAAATTTGCAATAAAACGGAGTAATAAGTTAGTATTTTTTCTTTGGTACCCGAAGGAAGATACGTCTAGTACTTAAAATCAGGAATGATTTCATTTCTTCTAGTCTTTTAGCGGGCAAGATATCCTTTCAATTATTTTCAGCATTATGATTATACTTTTTCAAATTCTGTTTTGCTGAAAAAAAAAATAAATTTTCTACAAAATAATAAAAAAAAAAAAACATTTTCTTTTGAAAAACTTAATTATAAAATGTCAACGAAGAATTAGTAGAAATTAGTTAGGATATCGTGCTTTAGCAGAAATTGAACCCATTTGATTCGAAAATGTAATTTTCTCATCTATTCTAAAGAAGAATTCATGCACAAGATTTCAAAAACCATTAATGCTGGTACCAAAAATAAAAGCTTCAATAAGGCATTCAATTTCTTTTAAAATGATGATATGTAAAATGAAATAGATGAGATTTGGAATTTTAGAGATAAACTACTCTGCTTTTTTTTTTTATAACTTTTGCTTGGAAATTTCATTCAAGCCTGTTCTTTCAGTCAAAAGCGCACACCTTGTGATTCTCTTTAAAATAAAATAAGCTGAACTCTAATGCTAAGTCTAAACCAGAAGAAGAATCAGACCATCCCTTAGGGTTGAGCCACCACTTCAATGGTATACTTCTCTTAGGGTGTTTCAGAAGGAACTATTAACGAAGACACAGGATATGAACCTGAATTTTTATTTTGGGCCATTTTATCCCGTCCCTATTTTTCTAAATTATTTAAAAGTCAGATATTTGTTGCAATTAAAAAACTTCCTCATGGAAAAATTATCTAAATTTTAGATAAATATTTTTCGAGATATATATATTTGAATAAGAATAATATTCAAAATACCTCGATTCGGACTTAACAAGTCATAGACTATATTTAACAAGTCTGTGAGTGTTTTTTATTGATGAGCCCAAACATCCCATGGCCCCCGGGAATCGAACCCAGGATCTCCGCCTTTCCGGGACATAGACGTGCTATCCATTGCACCAGGCCACCGGACCCTCGACCTGCACCAATAAAACTCACTTCGCTGCCCTCTGGGCTTTGCTGCTTACAGTAGTGTGTTAGAGCAGATCCCGATATCTGTCCCTCTACTGGTTTAACAAGCGGCGCATAAGTGGAAAATTTTTCTTTAAAGTTTTTCACGTTTTCACGCTTGCAAGACTAACTGCATATAAGGGGAAGTGAGTTTTATTGGTGCAGGTCGAGGGTCCGGTGGCCTGGTGCAATGGATAGCACGCCTATGCCCCGGAAGGCGGAGATCCTGGGTTCGATTCCCGGGGGCCATGGGATGTTTGGCCTCATCAATAAAAAACACTCACAGTCTTGTTAAATTTTAGATTTTTTGTTTTATTTACTAATGGATTCCTCCTGAGAAAAGAAGCTACAAATCTTTGAAATATTATCATGAAATAGCAATCCTTTTTGAATAATTTTGATAAAAATGGAGATCTTTTCTGATTCTATCCCAAATTTAATTCTAATCGTAGTTTTTGACATGAATACCTCTTTAATCCGCACCAGAGACCCAAAGTTTAAACTGAAACACCCGTTTTTTTTTTAAGCTTGGATTTTAAAGACGTGTTCACATCAAAAAAAAGATGATATTTGATTAGTGATGAACAGATATGATTTCTAGGAATGGATACTCACGACTATCTGCAAAGTGGTCAGTGTCGCCTTCGTAGAGAGCTCGATTTGGCTCCAGGACCCTCAAGCAACCCACCCACTCCTCAAGGGTCAAGCGACGATCCTCATCCGTATCGCATCTCTGGAATAATGTTTTTCCGCATCTCTTTGGTGTTGCTTGCCATTTTCGGGCAGCTGATTGACGTACTTCACGGATTTCCGGTCGACCAGCTAATTCTCCGTTCTTGTCTATGTCCAATGTGGAGAATTTCCATTTGAGGACTGCAATTGGATCCCAATTTTCTAAATCTGGATCTATAAAATAAAAAATATCTTTCGTTTATTTAATTGTAGCGAAATTTCATTTTTTTTTCCCTGAATTCCAAGATCCGAACTCTTCTCACAAAAAAAGCTAAAGATTGATGTCCTTCATGGTTGTGGAATAATTACATAATGATTCACATTATCCTGAATGCAACGTCATCTGAGTATTCTTCTTGAGAAATGTTTATTTGATCTTTGTCCATAATTAAACAATACAGTGGTACCTCGAGATACGAGTGCCCTAACATACGAGTCGTCGAAGCGAGCGAAGTTTTGTTTTGAAATACGAGCGAAATTTGAGATCCGAGGAACAGCCAGCTGCGAAAAAGTTGCAAATGGTCGTGCATCGAAGCTATCTAATGACACTTGCCTAACTCATTTGAGATACGAGCAAGGTTACGGAACGAATTAAACTCGTATCTCGAGGTATCACTGTATCTTAGAAATTTCAGACTCTACCAGAAATTTAGAAATTTTAAAACAAAATTTTATATGAAAAACTTTTCCGAAAAATAAGTAAAGGCGAGGGTCAGTCATAGGCGGGCCCGAGCCAGATATCTTTGTGTTGAATTTATTTATTCAGCAATTAATCTTTATAAATGACAAAAAAATTTAAAATTTTTAAAGTGAAACTTTTATTTTATTTATTTTTTTTTTTTATTTGAGGGAAAAGCCTAAATTACGGCAAAAAAACCATCAATAGCCTACAAAAAAAAAAAAACATTCCCCGGTTGTTTACCCCTGGTGCTTTGTGCACGGAGGCACGCACCAGCCCCAGTACCGGTATCTAGCGTAATTGCCATCAACCCGGTTCCAATGTTGGGAGTGAGAAGCCCTTCACCTCTCTAGTATATATATCTTCTCTCTCTCTTCAAAAAATTTTAAAATTAAAATTTAATATTTTTATGATTAATTATAGGATAATAATTGTGAGAATTAATTTTAACTTTTCTTTTATAACGCGTTTACTGGAATAACAAAGGAGTGCGGCAAGGTTGTCCACTCTCTCCCATACTCTTCAATATATATATATCAATGATCTAGAAGAAAACATGATAAAATGTAACGAGGGAGGAAGTACGATAGGCAAGTTAAAGATAAATGCTTTGAAATATGCAGATGATGTGGTTCTTTTAGCGGACGAAAGCGCTGATATGAGGCAAGTCTTAAAATGTCTTGAAAAATTTACAGAAAATAATAGAATGGAATTGAATACAGAGAAAAGCAAGATAATGATATTCAAAAAAGGGAGACCGTCACAAAGAAGCAATATTTGGAAATGGAAAGATCAAGAACTAGAAGAGGTGAAAAAGTACAAATATTTGGGAATCTGGTTCGACAAAAACCACAATTTTAATGAGCACAGAGAGAAGCAAATAGGAAAGGGGAAAAGATTAATTAGAGAACTATGGGGAGTAATTAAGAGGAGCCACCTGAAGAAGTTAGACAAAAAATTACAGCTGTTCGACACGATTGTCACTTCTGCGGTATTTTACGGAGCGGAAGTATGGGGAAACAAGAACGAAGAGAAGATAGAAGTGATACACACCACATTCATGAAGTGGATCCTAGGCCTCCAGAGAAATACACCAGGGTACATTTGGAGAATGGAACTTGGAAGAGGAACCTGGGCGAACGAGCTGGCAAGAAAAAGACTAAAACTGATCCTGCGAATAATCGGGATGACAGAAGAGAGATGGCCAAAAAGATGTCTTAAAGAGCTGATAAGAAGAAGAGGAAATGGAGAAATTACAAGATGGATGGAGGAAGTGGAGAGGATTGGTAGAGAGGGAGGAAGACCTAACATAATAGAAGACATAATCCAAAATGAAAATAACATTACCCATATATTGACAAGATGCTCCGAAATACTAAGAACAAAGTTGGACACTGAGATCCAACAGACATGGACAAAAATAGATAACTCCACCTACAACACCACCTACAGATACCTAAAAAAGACCCTCGGAACTGAAAGTTATCTATTAGATGAAAGAATACCAGAAAAAAACAAAACAATATGGGCTAGATTAAGATGCGGAAACGACATCATAAAATATGGGGCAAACACAAGATGTAGCTTCTGCGACAAGGAAGAAGAATCAGTGCTCCACTTCCTAGAATGCGAAGTACTGAGAGAGGGGATGAGTGAAGAATGGCGGGGATGGCTGGAGGAAAAGAGGACAGAGATAGCAGATGAAGAAAAACTCTCAAGTCACTGGAATAAAGGACCAGATAAAAAGTGGTGTGAGCTCTGGAATCTTATAAAAGAACTGAAGAAAGCATAAAGCCAATGAAATTAAAACAAAATTTACTATGTCAAAAAATCTGTAAATTGAATTTAAATGTACAAATGTAATAATATTGATTTAAAGAAAAATGTATCCCAAACCCCAAACAGGGGAGGGAAGGAATCAAAATAAAATTATTATTATAACGCGTTTACTCCAAAACTAATTGACGGAATTTCTTTGGGCTTTTTTCAATGTATACAAAATTTTACGAGGTGGTTTTATAAATTTGAAAAAACTAATTTACGTTGACTAGAAATAAAAAAATTCCAAATTTAACCTCTCGAAGGCAGTGCAGCACTTTGTTATTGATTAACCACTTCCATATGTGGTTATATATAATAGGATAATTATTAGTCTTTTACAATTATGAGTGACAATTTAATAGCATATAATTTTTCAACTGGTAATTATTTTGTTTAAAAAATTATATACATTTTGCCTTCAAATGATATGCTTGTTTAGGTTGAAATGCTAAAATATAAAATATAGCCGCAAAGACATTATTATTTTCTTTAAAAAAGAGGAAAACCATCTTGCTCTTCAAGACTCTAAATAGCGATACAGATATATTTTTTCTCTTTTGCTATAATTTCGTTTTATTATTAACAAAAAGTCAAAAAAGGAAAAAACAATGTATGTATGAAATCTCAAAAAAGGAGACACCTTCCAGAATGGATTCACATTTCTCTTTAGATTACGAATAAATGGATTTTGCATAAAGGTATCTATGTCGTAGACAGATCGTGAAATTAGACAGTTCATGAACTGTCTAGACATTTCATGAACTGCAGCCAGATCGTGTAATGGTCAAACAGTTACATGATCTGGCTAAAAATTTTAGACAGTTCATGAAATGCAATTGGGCCTTAGACAGATCGTGTAATGCTCGAGAATTACATGAAAAGTCTAAATTTTTTAGGCAGTTCATGAACTGCCTAACAGCAGTTTTGCCGATCGTGTACTTGTTTGTAAAGCAAATAAAGATCTCGAAAAAAGTCAATTTTTTTCAATATTATTATTATCGATTACTAAATTTTCCAAATCTTCCTCACTTTGTAAATCTTGAGTTAAGGTGCGCGTCTCGGGGTTCTAATTTTGGGAGATTGCGGCCACAAATTTGAAGCTATCTACCTCAATTTTTTTAAAATTAAAGTTATTTAAAATGTCTACAACTTATAGAAGCCCTTTTTTTGATTTTCGAAAAAATAAAATTTTTTTTTAGATTTATTGCATTAAATTACAAACGGTACACGATCGGCAAAACTGCTGTTAGGCAGTTCATGAACTGCCTAAAAAATTTAGACATTTCATGTAATTCTCGAGCATTACACGATCTGTCTAAGGCCCAATTGCATTTCATGAACTGTCTAAAATATTTAGCCAGATCATGTAACTGTTTGACCATTACACGATCTGGCTGCAGTTCATGAAATGTCTAGACAGTTCATGAACTGTCTAATTTCACGATCTGTCTACGACATCTATAAAAATATGAAGGGTGGTTTTTATATAGATATCATCAAGAACCTAGGCTATTAACTTACATAGCTATAATGAATTTTAATGTGGAGAAAAGTAGATATATAGCTGGATAGAAGATTTTGAAGTAGCAAGAAAAAGAAAGAGAAGCAGCTAGTAATTATTTCATTTATTTAATACCCATTAGGCTGACGTTTCGGTCTCGGTTGAGATCATCCTCAGAGCTTATGGGCTGTCAATATAGGATAAATATTACAAACTCTATCATATGAGTTATAATTTCAATATATAAATATAAAAGAATATATTGAGGTTTAAAACAGTTGAGTTTATTAGCAGAAGAGTAACAGTCATATGGTGCGTTCAATCGACTATAGGTAATTAATCAAGAACTGTAAGGTATTAAATAAATGAAATAATTACTAGCTGCTTCTCTTTCTTCTTCTTGCTACTTCAAAATGAATTTTAATTAATGAGTAATTGAAACCAACATGCAATTTTACAAAATTCTCGGAATATTTCCAATTTCGTTTTAGTAAAAGTTAATAAAAATCATCAAACTTGATTATAATTTAAAAAAAAAAGATCTCACCTGGTTTTGTAGGATCTGATATTTTAATATATTTGTAATATTCAGAAACAAATATTTTTAATAGTTCTTTATTATATAACAATTGATCAAGTTGTGTACAACTCCCGCCTGACAAAAAAAAAAAAAAATATTAATTATAAAAATTACAAAAAAAAAAAGAAAATTTTTTTGTTACCTTTTTTTTGTTTTCCTTTAACTCTACCGACAGCTTTATTATTCTTTCCTAAAAAAAAAACAAAATAATATATTAAAATTAAATACAACAGGTACTTGGGTTTCTTGAAGTAAACAAACATACAAACAATTTTTTAACCAAGTGAGGTTATAATTGTCAAATTTCTTTCAACTTTTATATTTGTAATAAATAAACAATCTTGTGCGAACAGTCACACCAGATTTGTTGTGTCGATATATAGGCCTATTTAGTTTCCACCGATATATTAGAATTTAAGATGTCAAATTTTTAAACATGGGAAAATATTTATATTTTGTTACCATGGCAACCATTTCTCCTATCTTTCCTATGGAGTACAAGAGTAAAGTTGTCTTTATAAGATATCAATGGCAAAATGAGAATATACATTTTAAAGAGAATGTCCAGTCACTGATTTTCCCACACTTTGACTATTGCAGTGTGGTGTATGGAGGCTTGTCGGCTGGGCAGCCGCGGGGGCTGGATAGAGCTTTAAACGCATGTATCCGATTTATCTTTAATATCAGCCCTCGCGAGCATATAAGCCCTTGTTACGAGAGGCTTGGATGGCCCAGGTTGTCTGAGAGGAGATCCTACTTTCTGGGTATATTTATATATAATTTGATCCACCATAAGTCTCCCGCCTATCTGTACGAGCTCCTGAAATTCAACCTTCATACTGGTCATGGCCTAAGATCTATGCCTCAACATCGGACGGCTTTTTGCCACAGATCTTTTTTGGTAAGGGCCACCACGCTGTGGAATTCCCTCCCTCGAGTGGAACGACTGTCGGGTAGTCTGGGGATTTTTCAATCCAGACTGAGGGACTTGTTGGGTGGGCCTGTGCCGGGACGGTGAGCGGCCCCGGATTTTTCTTACGGTGCAAAACATATATTGAGGTGTGTTACTGTATGGGTTTGTTGTTTTTGCTGAGCGTTCTGCTTGTTTTGTTTTGTCTGTTTCACTGTAAATGTGTTGTTGTTTTGTATGCTGCTCATATGAGGCACAAATCGCCTCAGAGCATTAATGTTCATAAATAAATAAATAAATAAATAAAATAAAAAATAATTGATTTATGAATTTGAAAGAAAATCGTTGGAGCGAATTTTGAGAAAATCGAAAAAAAAAACTGAAATTCTAAAGGGGTTGGAGAGTAATAACCAGCAAATTTATAGCTCCACCTGACGTCCTTTTATTTGGCAGATATTTCAATTCTGCTATGGACACAGAGCGGTCATCAGCTTAGAGAAGGCACCTCCGTTATGTATAACGCCCCTAAGGCATTTGATATAAATAGACTAAGCCCACCTACTATATCCTCGCGGCACTGAAGATGATGTGTGTTCTACGCATCGAAATATCTGCCAAATAAAAGGACGTCAGGTGGAGCGATAAATTTGCTGGTTATTATTCTCCAACCCCTTTACTCTACTCATCCCAGCCTAATATTCAAACTGAAATTCTATTTTATGTAAATGTTATGTTTGTTAAGGCTTTGAAAAGCTACAGTATTTGCCACGTTAGATAGCCCAAACGTTTTGTATCTTTCAATTTTTACTCAAAGTAAGAGAAATTTAAAATTTGGCAAATTTCAAATTTCATTGACTTGATCAAGAAACTTATAAAAGTATAAATAACTATTATTTATTTATTTATTTATTTATTTAATCTTTTTCTTCCTAAAGACACAATTGCTGTGTATGGAAGCGTCATAAAAAAATCTGGTGTGACTGGCGCACAGCACACAACTTTCTCTTACCTTCGGTAATCGAAAGTTGTGTACTGTGCTTGTCACACCAGATTTTTTGTGTCGACATAGATTTAGTTCCCGGCAGTAAGGAATATTTGAATTCAGATGTAAAATTTATAAGTATGGGAAAATATTTATATTTTGTTACCATGGCAACCATTTCTCCTATCTTCCCTATGAAACACAAGAGTAAAGTGTGCTTCAAACAATTTTGAGGGCAAAACGAGAATATACATTTGAAAGAGCATCTAAAAAATAATTGATTTTTGAATTTTAATCAAAATCGTTAGAGCGAATTTTGAGAAAATCGAAAAAAACTGAAAAAGTACATCAGTAAAGTACTAGTACTCTTTGGCCGATTTTGATTAAAAGCTTATTTTTCCGGTCCCGGGGGGTGTTTAACTTAAATATAAAATTTCAACCTCTGTCCATATAGGGGTTGTTTCAGGAGGTGGGTTTTAAGTCTTTTTTTGAATTCCCCTACTAATTCTCTTTAAGATTTACTTTTCTGTATATTTGGATGCCTAACTTCAGGCGCACCCAATAAACTTTTCTGATTAAATGATTCACCTTTTAAATTTAGATAATTTCCTTCACATGCCTGATTGCAAGAAAACGATACTATAAATTCCTAAAGCTCTCTTGTCTCTTTAAATTATAGGAAGTTGCAAACACATCCGTTAATAATACCTCGTTTATAAAGGGCCAGCGTAGCCCACAATTAAGCCTTTTCAATTACATGAAAAATGAATCGAATACTTTCTCTCAATATACTGTATTTCATACCAGTATATAGGGTAAGAGAAAATAAAAAAAAAACTAGATTTTATATTCGTAGCAATTTTTAGAAGAGGCTATTATTATCAATTATATTTATTTCCAATAATGTAAACAAATAATTTTTATTAATAAATAGTTTAATCTTTATTGTTAGATCAATTGTTAAGTAATTTAATAATCATTAAACATATTTTTTTAATTTATAGATGTTTATTTATTTTTAATAATTAACCTTCATTGATGTTTTACTGTTTTTTATTTATTTTTTTTTTTTCTAATAATAAAATACTTCAAGAAAATGTCTCGGTGTATGCTTGGACAGTGCATAAATTGTGACACTTCATTTATAACCTCAATTCTTCTTGCCAAGACTTATTCCCGCAGTGCGGGATCGACGGATCTCTTTTCCTCCAGGCCACCCTATCCAAAGCTGTTGACTCTGACAGGCCAAGCTCGGTAATGTCTCTCTTTTTTTTAAAAATATTTGTATGAAAATTAAAGAAATCATTAATATCCCTCATAACGACATATCCACCAATAACTTTTTTGAATTCAAATCGAAAAACAAAACAAGAGGACCTTTTGTTGTTTAAAGGTTAGTATTTTCTTGCTTCTTCCTTGGCTTACCTGTAGCGCATGGTCCTTGTGCCATGATCGAAATGACCCGACCCGTTGTGCACTGTGCATGTTCAAGCTCGCAGATATTGGCGTATGTCCGCCTATCGGATCCACAAACAAGAGACTTTTTGGACGGTTGCAAATCAAAGCCAACATCTTCTGATTGTGCTGATGCTGATTGTTTTCGGTGACACTCATTTCGTTTACTTGAACAGTTTGCGGTTTCCTGACAGAACAAAAACAAACAAACAAAAACTTATTATTTATCAGTCAATATACAAGTATACTGTTTACCCGAGTAAAAAATGATCGTGGGATACACACGCCCGCACCAGGGACACACATCTTTCTTCGGGTCACTTTTGATTTACTGTGTGTCCCTGGTGCGGGCGTGTGTATCCCTCGATCAATTTTAATCATTTTTTACTCGGACAAATGAGCAAAATCCGCGCCTTTCTAAAGGACTACCTACATTCTCCAAACTAAAGAGAAAGGAAATAATGACTAATAACTCGTGAACATAATTTGAAAAGTCTAAAGCAGTGATTCCCAACCTGGGGGCGATCGCCTCCAAGGTGGGCAATTTGGGATATCAGACGGGCAATAAATAAGTGAGAAGCGATGAGTATTCAAAGGAGGAAAAATTATTAGAATTTACTAAAATTAACAGGATGGTCAGGATAGAAGAGGATAAAATATTGTCATTAAAAATAAAATAGCCTGAAGATAATTCCAATCCAAAATAGAAACGTCATTTTTGTTTTCATTAAATAAAGATTGACCGAAAAAAGATTCATTTTTGTTTATTAAAGCTTTTGTGATTTGAAATATTATTATTAGGAGAATTTTTAATTATAGACCACATTTTTGTATTAAAAATTTATTAAAAATATATAAATACTGTACAACGTTTCAACTGCTTTTTCTGCAGCCGTTATCAAGCACTGTGCACTTGCTCCGACTCAAGTGAACTAACCATGGGGGGGACAAGTCAATGGAAGAATTTGGAGTGCTTTTTGATATATTGTTCCTATGTTCAGAATGAAAGTTTCTGTAGTCTAGTACAGAGGCTGCTAGTGTCGCCTGATTTGGATCTTGCGCATGCGCAGAAGAGCCACCAAGAATCAGGTTGCCTGCAAAACACATTTCGGCCATTTGCAAACAAGTGTCAAAGGCAGAATCAAATTCAGGTTTGTTTGTTTGTTTTTTGCTCAATTTATTTAATTTCTAATATACAATATATTTTTTTTTGTTGGTCATTTTAAATATTTTGTAATATATTGTATTTATTAGAATTTATTTTATTCTTTGATTAATTGTTTTGGCATATATAAAAATATTTTTTTGCTTTTATATTTTTTATAGGACTCAAGTGACAACTCATTTCGACCATTTGAAAAAGGTGTTTAATCAATCAAGGGATACGTTATAATTTGCTTAATAATTCTTAATGCTTAATAATTCTTCAAACATCAAAATGAGGTTCGTTTGTCTATATACATGTACATGTATATATATACACACACGACGCCCATAATATTATTTTTTTTATTGGAATTTTGGTGGAAAAATTATATGCTTTTGTTATATTTTAACTTGTAATTTTTGGTCTTTTATATATCTATGTTTATAAATATATTGTATATTTATTAAAGTTTTTGTGGTTGGAAATATTATTAGAGGAATTTTTTGGTCTATGATTAAAAATTCCTCTAATAATATTGTATATTTTATTTTTAGAATTTTTCTAAAAAAAAAATAATGTTTGCTTAAAATGTTTACTTTCAAATTTTTTATTTTAATAAATATATATTTTAACTTGGAACTTTATTTATGCCTTTTATTTTCCCTGGAGGAAAAAAAACCTTTCACTAACGATTTTATTCATTGGGACTAGAATCATTAAGATTTATTTGGATGAGAAATCAGAAACTAGTACTAAATAGCAGGGAATAAATAAATTATTATATACATTCTGGAGGAAAACCTTTCATTTGAATTTTTAAATCAGCCGCCCACCACCAAAGTAGTTATGTATAAGCTGTTAGGGAGCGCTGAAGGTGCCTGGAATAGACCGTGTTTTAGGCACACCATTTTTTTACTACGTGATGTCCCTTCCCGTTTATTCCCTGGAACTAACTGTCATGACCGTTGCTTGCCTCTTTATATACAGCGACGTCAGCGCCATCTGTAGGCAATTCCTGTGAAGTTAGATTCAAAGTTTTCCCTCCATTTTTACTCATTTCCATGAAGTCAGTCACATTTATCAAAGCAAGTGTTTACATCCATTTTTGTTATTTTTTTATAAAAATAAAATTATTATTAGATTTTTAAACGGTTACGCCAGGAAAGAAATCAGAAAAAAATTTAATCAATCTTTATCTAATTTTTAATTTCGATAACCGACGTTTCGTATGCAAATCGAGTACTTCCTCAGGACAATCGGTAGTTAGTATCCCATCTGTATTTTACCAACTACCGATTGTCCTGAGGAAGTACTCGATTTGCATCCGAAACGTCGGTTGTCGAAATTAAAAATTAGATAATGATTGATAAAATTTTTTTCTGATTTCTTTACTGGCGCAACCGTTTAAAAATCTAATAATAATTTTATTTTTATGAAAAAAATAACAAAAATGGATCTTTTTTTCGGTCAATTTTTTATTTAATGAAAACAAAAATGACGTTTCTATTTTGGATTGGAATTATCTTCAGACTATTTTATTTTTAATGACACTATTTTGTCCTCTTCTATCCTGACCATCCTGTAAATTTTAGTAAACTCTAATAATTTTTCCCCTTTTGAATACTCATCGCCCCCCCCCCACTTATTTATTGCCCCCCTGATATCCCAAATCGCCCACTTGGGGGGCGATCGCCCCCAGGTTGGGAACCACTGATTTAGACAATCATTTCGGATTTTTTTTTTTTTTACTTGTAATTTAACCCACCTATTTTGTTTTTCTTAAATGATGACATCATATAGAGATGGAGAAAAATCTTCTATAAATAATAATCATAATAAATTAAACATTTAAATATTTATTTTTTTTTCAAATTCGCTTAAATAAATATTTAAATAAAAATTAGTAAAAATTTATAGATTGCAAATAATATTTTATTGATATTTTTTTTTAATAAAGTTTACATATAATATATACACATATATAAATATTAAAAAATATTGCATTATCATAAATGTTTCCATCTTCAAATTAATCTTGCCATGTTGACCAATTAGATATTACGAGAAGTGTTCGAAGTAGTGGCTGTGAGATGTGAAGATGGATAATTATGGGCAGGAGCAGCCAATAAATAGACTCTGTATGCAGATTCAATCACCGGAGACGTTTCGGTTCCTTTTATTTAAGAACCATCTTCAGTCCTTACTAGAAATATACATATAATATTAACAGTGTATATATAAAAAAAAATAGATTTACTGTACACAATCACCAAACAAAAATCAAAATATTTTTGCAAGACAAAAGAAATAAAAATTGATCTTACGATTGAAATATAAATGCACAGAGTTAGTCAATGTTATCTTTGGCATATACATTGTTGTTTCGTCATAAAAATGTTACACATGTATATTCCAGGTCAAAAAATATTTTACGATGGTCTCACTGGTGAGTAAGATTTTCATTCTGACCGGGAGTGACCTCGGATTTTATTTATTTATATATATTAAATATAGTAAATTAAAAATAATACTATATCTTCTCTATCTCTTCTCTATTCATATAAATGACAAAAATAGGAAAGCTGAAATTCAATATATATGACGAATTATAAAATAATAATTGTGAGATTTAATTATTCAATTTTTAATTAATAATTTAATTAATCTATATTTTATTTTAATACTTTTGCTATTTTATCAAAGACAAATTCTGTCTGTCTGTCTGTCTGTTTGTAACGCATAGACTCCGAAACTACCAAACCGATTCTCATGGAGATTTTTTTAATAAGTAGAGTATTTTCCTGGGATGGTTTTAGGCTATAATTATGTCAAATTAGGGGTAGGGAACCCCCCTTATCAGGGGATCACAAATCTAGAATTCTTCCATTGGAAAACATTGTATTCTCTCTCTACTTATGAAAAATTAAAGCTAATTAATTATAATAATGAAAAAATTAAATCTCTCAAATGAAAAATAATAAAAATTGTTATATAAATAAATTTCCTTTTTTTTTTTGACTGACTTCTTCCCTCTAAGATTTCACATTTCCTTCAAATCGCCCCCCCCCCCCAAAAAAAAATATCCCTTATTTATTTTTCACATTTTTTTGATAAGCTTAAAATGACGCTTCCGCAGAGAGTAAATAATTGAAAAATGAAATTCCACACCTCAGAATAATTATTTAATCTATTTTCTATACTATTATATAGACAATGTCTGTCTGTCTGTCTGTCTGTCTGTTTGTAACGCATAGACTCCGAAACTACTGGACCGATTTTCATGGAGTTTTTTTTAATGGGTAGGGAATTTTCCGGGGGTGGTTTTAGGCCATCATTATATCGAATTAGGGGTAGGGAACCCCCCCTTTTTGGGGGTTATCAAATACCCCATAGCAAAGCATTGGAAAACAGGATCTAACTAGCTTTACGAAAAATATATTTATCAAATCTTTAAAATGAAAAATAAAAACTCTTCCTCATAATTAATTAAAATACATTTATCTGGACAACTCTTAGTAATATCCCGAGACGCCGCCCGCCAGGGTTAGCGGGGTAGGGTTGCCGAAGGCAACCCTACCGCAGCTAGTTTAATATATATTAATAAATAAAATCCGAGGTCACTCCCGGTCAGAATGAAAATCTTTCTATATTAAATTATAAAATTCAATTAAGTGAATTTATTGATATAACATACTCACCAGTGAGACCATCGTAAAATATTTTTTGACCTGGAATATACATGTGTAACATTTTTATGACGAAACAACAATGTATATGCCAAAGATAACATTGACTAACTCTGTGCATTTATATTTCAATCGTAAGATCAATTTTTATTTCTTTTGTCTTGCAAAAATATTTTGATTTTTGTTTGGTGATTGTGTACAGTAAATCTATTTTTTTTATATATACACTGTTAATATTATATGTATATTTCTAGTAAGGACTGAAGATGGTTCTTAAATAAAAGGAACCGAAACGTCTCCGGTAATTGAATCTGCATACAGAGTCTATTTATTGGCTGCTCCTGCCCATAATTACGAGAAGGTTTTCTTTTGCTTATCTCGTTTTGATATTTCAAATTGGTTAATTATTGATAGGGTTGACAACAAGAGCGGGTCCAGAGGAGTTTCTCGGGAAGGAAGTGGGGAGGGGGGTAATCTGGTGTCACTGGTGGTCGCACAGCACACAATTTTTTCTTTGTACTCTGTACCATGGATACGGGAACTGTAGTAAATAAATACAATATGAAAAAAGAGAGAAAATTGTTCATTTTAGTTTCATATTATCCGTGATAGTTTCAGAACGTTCATTATTCAATGAAGAAGTAATTTGGATTGTAGTCCGGCTTTTTTTGATTACTAAGGGTAACATATTTTATTGGCTATCAGGAGACGTTCTTATCAGATAAGCTGAGGTTTAATAAATCGACTTAAAATTAAACTCGAGTTCAAATCCGTCTGGAAGCTTTTTGAGTAATAGCCTGAGGAATGGTCATGAGCCTTTCCTAGATGGATCCTCTCCTTGCTCCCAGACCGATACGAAGACCAGAAGTGATCTTTTAAGGTGGAATTCCGAGCAACGCGACAGAGCGTCACAGACGCCACGACAGTGACGCGGCGGCAGAGCGACACAACATGTCATGTGTAAATAAATGCCGTGACGTCATTGCCGCTCTAACGGCAGCGACACTGCCCCGTTTGTTCTCGATCGGCCGCTGCCGCGGAGCGTTGTCATAACAAAACAATCAACAAAATGGCGGACTTCAACGAAAATGAAGATGAAATATTGATAGGATTAACATTTTTTAGGTAAGAACAATAGGTCGCGTTTGTTTACTGACGCCGACATCGGAAGCCACAAGTGCGACACTGTCGCGACTGCAGTGACGCTATTGACGCTGCCGCTCTGTCGCGTTGCTCGGAAATCCACCTTTAAGGTAGCAGTACAGAGAAGTCTCACAACATATACTGTAAATAGTTATTTCAAAAAACTACATCTCGTTATTTCTGCCAGTATTTTGTTAATGGAGTTCTTTTGAGCCAGCATGCATGCATTCTTCACGCTCTACGAGTTACGTTGTAATTCACTCACCAGCTGCTAGATATCCGCTGGGGTACAAATAAGGATTGTCCAAGTACATGGAATGTAATAATTTGTCTTATGATATTGAACTATGCGCCAATAAATAATTGAAAATTTATGCGATGTTTTTCATGCGTTTATTCAAGACTTTAATTGAATAATTGATTATACAAAGTAGACTATAAATTTAGGTTTGAAAAAAAAATTCAATTTATGATTTAACACTTGCGTAATGTTTATGTACGTTGAAATGTTAAATAACATTAACTCATTGAAATTAATCATTTAGTATTGTATACTTGATTTTTTTAAAGGTCAATTTGAATTTTATATTTTCGAAAATTATTTGTTATTATTTTAAAAATTGGAAATTACTCGAGGGGACTCTCTTAGCTGGTTCATCTTCTGTTTGCAAATTAAGAGACGAGGCCCCCGGTTGGGGGGGGGGGGCCCCCCCCCCTCCCAAACGTCGGGGGGGGGCCCGGCAGCGTGTTTTTTACTTTGTCATATAAAAGCCCAAATAAATGGGGGGGGGGGGGTGTGGGGGTGTGTGGGGGGGGGGGTGAAAAAAAAAAAAAAAAGAGACGAGATTCTTTTTTATTTCAATTAGATGGTAATCATGATGGAAAGTAATCTCCCCACCACCCCCTCCCCATGAGAAAATTTTCTTCCGAGTCATGGGACCCATCCCCCGATCCGCGTCAGGTGCCAGGGGTGCTAAAAACTACAGTACGATTACTCCTTGATTATCTTAAAAATACCGACTTATTAACTCTATACTAAATAAAATTCACTATGTTACTAACTCAATCTCGCCTAGTCAGGATTATGACCATGGATTAGCCTAACAAAGTGAAATATTTTTTATAGTTTTTTTTTTTTTTTATTTTTTTTTTTTAAATATATTCTGCTATTCCGATTCATTTTTACGAATCTTTCTATTTTAAACTAGCAATAACCTTGATTGATTGATTAGTTGTTCTGGGGCTTCTCTTTGCACTGCGACCTTCTAGATCAGATCTATTGTGCTCCCCCGATCTAGGAATGGTTCGAATTCGGGTGATGTTTTACCCCTGAATTCCTATGTCCATCCCTCAGGCCCTAGGTGCCTGGAATTGGAGGGGATGTGTACTCCCTTTTGCCCCAGCAGAGACGTTCGACTTTGGTTGAATTTTTTCGGCAAGTTGGGTTCGAACTCGAGTGACATTTTACCTCGTATTACTAAGCCTCAGCTTATCCGATAAGCCATGCTCGCCCCCTAGCAATAACCTTAGAAGTTTTAGGGAAAAATGAACTGAATAGTGAAATACGACTCGACAAATTCCAATTACAGTAGATGCAGTCAGGGAAAAGTTCCCCAAGGAAACTCCCAATTCACGACGTTACATTTTAATTAATTACAGCCAATAATTTCTCGTTGTTTTTATCAAATAAAGGAATAACAAGCTCTAAAATAAAGATAAAAATAGCCAAAGTATTTCCAATCATGAGGATAATAAATGCAATTTGTAAATCTTCAATGGAAAATATTTTCAAACTTGGATTAATATTTTCATTCCATAATATTTTATAGATTAACTCAATTTCATATGATAGATCCAGCCATTGAGCAATTCCATTTTCATAAAATGTCTTGATAATTCTTTCCATTTTTTTTGGATAAGGAAATCCAATCGCTTGGCCTCTTCTTATAAATAGTGGAAACATAAATATTTTCTCTTCTAAAATATATAAATTTTTTGAATATTTTGGAATCATTCTAATAATCCTCTTTGCTTTTTCACACGACATCATTAATGTTAATTTGGGATTCCGATATACTTCATTAATTGTAATATTAAATATAAAAATAGGTGTAACCTTCTTTTGACTTTTATCCCATAATTTCCCGAGTTCTAGCAAATTTAAATCTTTCTTTTTCCATACATATTGTCCGAAAATCAAACCACAAATAAAGTTATATATACACTTTAATGTAAGATTTTGTTTTGAAAGCATACTCAATGAAGTGATGGGAAGATTTCTTCCTGGTGCTTGGAGAAGAGAATACAAACTGGATTGGAATCCATTTATTAGAATAATAGAAGCTAGCATGATGCTTACTGTGAGAATTCGTGTAGGAAAATTTTGAATTTGATTCATCCAGTAAATTGGTTCTGTTAAAAACAAACTTGACATTTTACACAAACTTTGAAATATCAGCTTTAAGCAGCTTTTGTTTGTTCCATAACTGCTGATTATCGAATAAGTGATAGCAGAGAATACAAGAGCCACTCCGCATCCCAACCACACTGTCCATTTGTAACTTCTAAGAGCAGCTTGCCATGAAGGGTAATATTGAGGCTTATGAAGAACCATGCATAGTGATATCACATCATAAGGTAGGCTTTGATAAGTAGGTGTAATCGGCGAATTATCCAAAACGAGACTATGTGGAACGTTACTAAACGCATGAGGAGCTCTAGTAAAGTTCCAATTTTCTTCAAAATACTTTGCAATTGCCTTATTTTTTCCAAACTTGTCATATTGATAGGTTTTTTCATTATATAATTCCGAATTATCTTGAAGGTACAAAAGATTTTCACCAAAAAAATTCGGCCTTTGATTGAAAAATGCTTTATTTAGATTAGGTATAAATTTTCCTGGATGTTTTGAAAATTTCACCCATAATTTAAAATCATTATTATAACAAGAAGTTAAATTTTGAATATAAAAGACATTTCTAATTACAGATCCAAAATCGAAATTTGTTAAATTATTCAAATATTGATCGATAGAATTCATATTTTCGAAATCGGAACTATCCAAAAAATGTATAAAGTTACATTCTTTGTTTAAATAATGTACTGGATTATTTTTAAAAAAGTATATAATATTATATCCAAAATAAATATTTTGGTCAATTTGGAATTTTGTTTTATTACTTACATATACTATTGGCATATTTTGATAGATGCATTTAATTAATTCATTTATATGCCTTACTTTGTTGTTGTAGACAATTACAGTTTCTCTGTTGGAATTGAAATGTTTCGTCAAGATAGTAATAAAATTATTCCAATTACATTTAATAGGAACTTGTATTGAAATTCCGTAAATTAAATTATTTAAATATAAAATAAATATTAATTTTATGAAATTCATTTTTATTTTTTAGTAGATTTCTCTTGTTAATGTTCTTTAAGTATCTTCACTTAGTGTGCGGTCGTAACGGTACTTTGTGACACCGGCCGCTTTTTGCCCTTAAAAGGCGAGTGGAGGGAGAACACCCCTCAGATCGCAACAGAACGCACTAGTACACTCTCAGAATGCCTCGAACACTTTGAACGCGCAAACCCCGTATCTCTCCTCTATGTAAATTATTAGCGCGAGACCCCCTCAAACATATACCTTCGTGAATCAGACATCCAAAGAATACGCGTCCTAGCAAATATACAGTCCATTAGAACAACAACTTAGGAGAACAAATCGAAGGAAACACGCAGACGATTATCCGCAGAAGGGGTGATAATTGATCTTCAATTGGGTGCAAATCATCTACCGGTAAGTGTCTCAATTTTGCCTTAATTATCGCACATACCCTTACACTTAGGTAGTTTTGTTACACTCAATAATCTCCTATTCTTAGGCACAAATTATGCAGAAATTTACTTTGGCGTAACATCAAGATCGAACTAAAGTTCATATCAAGGCTTATCAATCTTCTTTTAGAACAGTGGATTGCTGTGTTCCCTGTTTTAATGTACGAAATGGAGGTGGACATTGACCAGAGTAACAAAGAAGCATTTGACGTGTGGATCTACCGACGGTTCTTGAGAATATTTTAGCTGGACCAGCTGACTAGTAGTGAGCTTTTACCCCGCTGTTCCTCAACATTAAAATTTACGAGAATGATAGAATTGTTCCGATGAGCGGTGAACAAGACTTCCCTCGCTATGATAATAGCCAACGTACATGACTTGAAGATCAATCTTACTTAACGTTAGAAAAAAACACTAAATAACTTAATACCGCTCCTTTCAAGGATAATAGTCTATATATTATGGGATGATCTCCCGGAAAACGCTTTAGATTATCTGATTAGAATTATTAACAATCAGTATTACACATTCAGGAAATATTCTCCCCGAATAGTCTGGAATAATCGTATTCCGATCCTTTTTTGCCTTCAGATAAACATGACAAGTAATAAACTCATTTATTTCTAAATGATTTTGTTTTTTCTTAAATATTCCAACGTTATATAATTTAGGTGACATCAAAATTTTTTTCTTTTGCTGTATAGATCCCGATTCTTGATAAAATGTCCATTAGTAGTAGATTGATAGAGAAACAATTAAGTTATTTTGTCTTTTGGGTATTAAAAGCATTAATCGATTTCCTTCTTCAATTATAATAGTTCTCTATTTTACTATTTTTGAATTTAAAAAAATCTGGTATGACTGGCCGCACATATATTTAGTTTCCGACAGTACGGTACATTCGAATTTCAAGAGGTGAAATTTATAAGTATGGGAAAATATTTATATTTTGTTACAATGGCAACCATTTCTCCTATCTTCTCTATGAAGTACAAGAGTAAAGTGGCCTTCAGAAGATTTCAAGGACAAAATGAGAATATACATTTTCAAACTTCTAGCTCTTTTCGTTCTTGAGATATTTTGTTCAAAGACACACACACACAGACAGACAATGTTGGAAAAATCACTTTTTTGAATTCAGGGAACCTTAAAACGTGTATATCCATCAAAATATCGACATCGAATATTTGACATGATAAAAGAAAGAATAATAACATTGAATTTTTAAAGGAACAACTAGCTGCATCGCTGGCCTTGTACGATGACATAAAATGTTTATATTATCTTTCTAGAGTGTGGAAGTGGCAATGATTGATATATTTGAACAATGGCAGGAGGTGGCAGCCAGGAAGGAGTGCCTCTAAATCAATGAAAATTCGAGACGTTTCGGTCCAAATTTATTCAACCATCATCAGGCAATCAGGAGTTGTCATATGATAAATGTATATTAATAAATTTTATTTAATTCTTATGTTGATTTAGACTTGTTAATAACTTTAAAACTATTAACTTTTCAAATTATTAGTACTCCTGACTTTCCTAGCCTTGAGCTTACCAAATAGCAAAATTAAAAGTTCAATATACTCGCGAATTTTTGAAAGTTTCCATGATTTAGAGACACTTTTTCCCGGCTGTCACCGCCTGCCATCTCCTTTGGCCTGATGCCATATTCCATTTTTATGCTATCTAGATGCTTTTCTCAATTTCTGCAAATAATATTGCAAATACCCCCCCCTCCCCGATCTTTTTCCTTCTGTTCTTCTCTTGTTAATTTTGTTTTTTTCCCAATGTTCATTCTATGATCATACTCTATATTCATCAAGTTTTTTTCTCGTTTTCTCCAAATACATCATCTTTAAATCTGATGCTGACAAAATTCCTTCATCCTATGCAGCGGCGTAATTGGTCGTTGAGGACGGAGGGGGCGAAGCTTAACTAGGGCGGCGTTTTTTTTAAGTTGTAATATAATTTAAAAGAAAACTATCCATTTTTTGGACAATCTATGGAAAGAATATGATAAAATCACCGTTCCTGGGCTAGGCAATGTCTTAGATTCCCTAGGGCGCCTATGTCGTTATCGAGGGGCGCCAAAGGCTTGATGCGCATGGGGCGAAGGGGGAGGGAGCGCCCCCCTTCGCCCCACCTAGTTATGCTACTGATCCAATGTTATGCTTATACCATAGGCGTGGCCAGAAATTTTGATGGGGGGGTTTAGGAATTATTTCCCCCCCCCCCACCCCGACTAATAGGGCAGTATAAGGCGTCTAATGAAATATATATATATGACTAGCCACTTACCCCACCTTCGCTTCCCCCCCCCCTGGACACCCCTCGAGGTGACTCGGGCCCGCCCTTTCTTAATTAAGTGCCGCAATTTTTCAATCAACTCGTATCAGGCAATAAATAATGCAAATCTCTTAATTTTATGTATATGGGCCTAAAATACCGGGGTGTCCCTCGATCTGTTTCTCTTGACCAGACTCCTATCTCAGACCTCCTTAAGAAAAAAAATAAAAAATTTATTTATATAATAATTTTTATTATTTTTCATTTGCGAGATTTAATCAATTTTAAGCGGCTTTAATTTTTTATAAAGCATAACAAAAATCAATTCTTTTCAATGGGAAAATTCTGAATTTTCTCGAATTTTTTAAATAAAACATTTAATTTTTTTTTTTTTTTTTTTTAAGCTAGAGAAAATTATTATTTTTTACTTTCTCTTACGCTATATATGAAATATATAGAGAGAAAAAGTATTGATTGTATTATAAAGCTTAAATATCTAGTCATGGCTTGGGTCCAATGGGGGGGGGGGTTTGAACCCCCCCGTGGCTACGCCTATGGCTTATACTTCCAATTAAAAAAGAATAGTCTCATTTCACTTTCTTCAATTTTTCCAACTCCATTCTTTCTGCTTCATATGTAGATAAATCTTTATAAGTAAATTATAACTTAAGCAATAATCCTTCCATATAATTATCATTTTCCTGTTTACAACCTGTTTTGTTTGTGTTATTTACATTTCAAGGGAGCAAAAAAAAAAAAAAAAAGGAAAGATTAAATAAGGAATGTTTATTTCAGCAATTAAATTAAATTGCCTTAAAACACTTTAGGGAAATTTAAATTCGATTAGAAAAACCATCATTTCGCATGCAACATAATTTTGTTCAAAAAAAAAAACTGCATAGAGAAGTGAATTTGAAAGAAGACTCAAACTTTTCATGAATGAAAATTTTTTGTAGAAGTTTCACTTCTTTAGTGAGTGCATAGGCGCCGGAACTGGGGGGGGGGGGCTTCCCCTGGCATCCTATAGGAGGGAGCAGGGGGGGCAAAATGTCTTCTTTTATTTCATTTATTTACTTTCTCTTACCTATGTATATATGTAATATATATATAGAGAGAAAGTATTGGATTCATGTCAAAAATTCGATGTCGAGATTTTGATGGATCTTCACGTTTTGAGGTCCCCTGAATCCAAAAAAGTGGTTTTCGCGACATGGTCTGTCTGTGTGTGGGTGGGTGGGTGGGTGGGTGGGTGGGTGTGTGTGTGTTCAATTTTAAGCATGAAGGAATTGAGCTACGAGGTTGAAATTTTATATTTAAGTTAAACATCTCCCGGGACCGGGAAAATAAGCTTTTAATCAAAATCGGCCAAAGAGTACTAGTACTTTACTGATGTACTTTTTCAGTTTTTTTCGATTTTCTCAAAATTTGCTCCAACGATTTTGTTTAAAATTCAAAAATCAATTATTTTTTAGATGCTCTTTAAAATGTATATTCTCATTTTGCGATTGAAATCTTCTGAAGACCACTTTACTCTTGTATTTCATAGGAAAGGATAGGAAAAATGGTTGCCATGGTAACAAAATATAAATATTTTCCCACACTTATAAATTTTACATCTGAATTCAAATGTTCCGTACTGTCGGGAACTAAATATATGTCGACACAAAAAATCTGGTGTGACAAGTACAGAACACAACTTTCGAATACCGAAGGTAAGAGAAAGTAGTGTGCTGTGCGACAGTCACACCAGATTTTTCTAATTATAGAAAATTAGACGAATGTGGTCATTTTGAAAAAACAACAGGTGACTAAAAATAAAAAATTCAAATTATTTAGTTGCTAGGTTTAAAAGATCTTATATTGGATATATTGGCGGGTGGGGGAGGGGGAGGTGCTTGCTAAGTGCACGGCACTCCGAAAGCGCAGTTATAAATAAAACTATAATGTCATCATATATTCGATAAGCGAATTTTTCAAAGTCCATTGTTCCATTGAGGAATGTTGCTGACCAAGTGACCTTCGGCCCATGCTAATTGCTTCTGCCTCTTTTCTTTTCTCTTTTGGTATTCAACTCAACTATTATTATAAACATCCAGTTATATTTTCTCCAGAATCCTTTTAATTTTTGGCCAGATAAAGTGCTTTCTTTAAAAATAAAATTTATTTTTTTAACCAAAAGATCCAATATTTGCCCCAGGGGCGGGGGGCGGGGGGGAGGGGGCTCAGAGAGGGTTTTCTAGGACAAAGTAATGCTCTAAAATAATCAATAAATAAATATAGATTTAAATAAATCTTGACCTGATTACTTAAAAGTATTTTAATTATTTAATATATTGATAGAATTCTTTTAAGCCGTGGCTTTCCGTTAAAAATTAAAAACTTTAAATGGATTTATATTTGCTACAATAAGAGTTGGTTGCCAACACTCTCCAAATGTTTTAACGTTTCGGATGCCTAATAAATTCTGGAAAGGTATAACATAAGTCTCGGGACTAACTACTGCCAAAAATCTTTTTATTTATTCATCAACATCTCCTTCAAGATCGATACATGAATTGCTAACTTTTCTATACCAGACGGTTTGGTTTGAAAATAGGCAATCACTTCTTCATTGGATCTAAATCCCCTTCTCAGGTCTGCGAAGAAAGTTGTGTACTGTGCGACCAGTCACACCAGATTTCTTCAATATGGGAACACAAAATCAACAAGTTGGCTTGGAAATTAGAGAGGCAGGTAGTTGCTCTGTGAGCCAGCTTTCCAAGTATATCACATGGAGCTAAGCAGCAGTTGAAAAAAAAAAAAAAAAGAATAGAGGACGCATATGACTGCCCTTTAAACAGTCATAAATAGACCCTTTTGTGCTGTGTTCAGTCAGTAGCCTCGCCTCGCTTGAACTCAAGATCCTTCCTTAACATCTTAACACTTGCATTGCAACAAGAAATATCCCAAATTGGCATTAACTAGCCCACTGGAGGCGGGCAATTGATCGCCAGAGGAGAGCAAGGGGGTCCAGGGGACGCAGCGACTAGTGTTTAAATAAAATTAAAATTTGTATCGTAAAAGTACCCCATTAGCATTTTAAATAATAATCTTTACCTCTAGTTAAGTCTGCAGCACCTAAATCTATATTCAGTGGCGGTCCCAGGGTTTTTTCATTTAAGCCTTTTTCGGCAGCGAAGGCCCCGTCTCTATTTATTTCACCTGGGCTGGTAGCCAATGGCCCAAAATTTGTGAAGAGGCAGTGGCGCATACCAGAAGAGAAGTGGGTAATAGGCAAGGGCGGATCCAGAGTTGTTTCTCGGAGGGGGGGGGAGGGTAAGCTGGTGTGATTGGTCGCACAGCACACTATTTTTTCTTGGCCAGATCTCAAAAATTTTTCGACGAAAAAATTTTTTTTTTTCGCGGAACCAAAGTTTTCCGGACACAAAAATTTTTGCCGCCCGCGGAACATTCCCTCTTTCGTGGAATCAAATTTTTTCCCCCGTCCGTAAAAATTTGATTTGTATTTAATACTAATCTACTCTCTTAAAACGAATTAGTAGAATTTTTACTTATTCAAACAGTAGGTAAGAAAATTACAGCAAATTTAGTCATTTTGAGTAGAATCTACTAATATATTTAGTAAATTTATTGGTTACTTTTAGATTAGTTATTTTTTACTAATTCAAAAAGTAGTTCATTCAATTCCGGCTGTCTGAGAAGCCAACATGGCCGACCAGCTGTTTGATCGGTTCCTTAATAAAGACATTTTTGGCAATATAAGGCTTTATTTAAGTAATAATAATACAAATAAATAATAATATTGAGATAACTTGTATTTTTTGTTAAAAATTGCAGGAAATATATGTTAAGTCAAAACAAATAGATTCCAAATTTTTTTAATTAATAAAATATTATTTTTTAAATAGTCAATTAAGAAATATTTTTACTTAAAATTTAGTAAATATATTTCTTGATATAACCATAATTAGTTTTATTAAGTTTATTTAGAAATAAATTGCCGGGAAGGAATATAGTAACATTCAAGTAAAAAGCATTGTTAACATCAGCGACATACTTATATAGCAAATAACAGAGAAGTAATAGTAAGTCTAGTTTAAGTGGGTTCGGCTAGAACTCGAGTCAGTAAACACAAGTTAAGGTCCCGGTGTCATCGCACCTTATTTCAGATATCTTAAACATTTCTTTTTTTGGTCATTATTTTTTTAAAAATTCACTTATTCAATTAGTGAATAATAATATTTAATTTAATTAATAATTTTTACTAATTGAAAAAGTGGATATCCACTATTTACGGGTGGTCTACTTTGCACATCTTAAAAAAGTGACTATACACTATGAATTAGTAGTTTTTTACTAATTCGTTTTTAGAGAGTAATTTTTAAGTATTAATTTTTAAAATTTTACATTAAAAATTAATTTAAAAAAAAAAAAGTATTTTTTTCAAATCTCGGGGGGGGGGGTAATTACCCCCTTTACCTCCCTCCCTTGTATCCGCCCTTGGTAATAGGGGTGATATTTATTTAGTTCCGGACTCAAATTAACAAACATTAATAAAGAACTGAATTCGTTTGCAAATTTTATAATACAAGTTTGATTAAGGCGCGGTTTCGCACCGCCATAATCTACTTGGCCCTGGCGGGCGGCGTGTCGTACGTGTTTAGTAGTTAAAAATTTTGAATTTGCCTCTCCGACTCCGCCCTCTCTGAATTTCGCCAATCAGCGCTATCCCGAGGCCTGATTGGTGGGTTCACACATCGGACACCGGTTTAAGGGCTTTATATATAAAGATGATGCTAGTCCGAAAACAATTTTGAAGATTCGTGTCAGAACCTATTTCGCTGGTCATTACCCGAAGATAATTTAAGAAGGATGTAGACCATTGGATTGTTGAGGGCTCTCGCTTTTATATGGCGAACACTTTTTTTTTTTTTTTTTTTTTTTTTTATTTAGGTTTGGCCTCTTCGCCATACCATAAACCAGTTTACAATAAATAATACATAAGAAACTAAATTAATATAAATAACATCAATACAAAAACCTGATAACAATAACAATAATATAAAAAATATGGTATAAATAACATTAATATAAAACAAATTAATATGAATAACATTAATATAAAAGCCCAAATTAATATGAATAACATTATCTAAAGAATCTGATACAAATAACACTGATACAAAAGCATGATAACAATAATATTAATATAAATCACAATTAATATGAACATTGATAAAAGAACATGATATAAATAACACTATAACAAGACTGTTCAGAATAGCTATTGCTGGTTATATGGTAAGTTTTGAGTTATGAAAGAACAATGCAGTAGCTCTGACTATAGCTTCATCTGTGTTTTTTAAAATGGCTGAAAAGGAAGGAGGGTCTCGAAAGTGAGGCTGAATATTCTGGTAAAATTCTTTGCGTTGGCTGATGTATAGAGGGCATTTTAATAGGAGATGCTCTGGACTGTCCATTAGAGAGCCACAGTTACAGTTAGGAGAGGTGGCTAAGGAGAATCTGAATAGGTGGGATTCCCGGCGATTATGGTTTATTCTCAATCTGTTGAATATTATTATGTCTTTTCTGGATAGATTTGGTGTGTTTTTAAACCATGGTGACGAGGGGGTCGGTTTAATCTGATGCAAAAATTGTCCTTTTGTGAGTGATGTGTAGTTCCAATTATATGTCCAGTCTGTTTTATTTATTGACTTTAATATGGCGTACGCATCTTTCCATGGGGTAGGCGCTGAAAAAGTTGTTCCAGAGAAGCACGCCCTTTTAGCTAAACTGTCAGCAATAATATTTCCCGGATTGTCCTGATGTCCTTTTGTCCAACTTAAAGTGATTGTTTGGAACTTTTGAGCAGCCCTTTTGGCTAGTTCCAGGATTTCAACTTCTATTATATCTAATTTAGTTCCGTTTTTTGCTGATTGAATGGCCATGAGCGCGGATTTACTGTCTGAAATTATGTGGCGTAGGTTGTGATACGAGGCGTGGGGATTCATTTGAAATTTAGGAGAAATAGAACTTTTGCACACATTGAAATTGAGCTCTTTAGTTTTTATTGCTGCCAATACTAAAGGGGGTATGTTTGATCTATTCCAAAATCCTGAATTAAAATATTTATAGACTAGCGAGGATAGTAGGGTGGTAGTTACGGCTCATCCGTTTTAAATAAAATTTGTAGGCTAAGAGCATTCGTCTTATATGTAAAGGCGAACCCTTAAACTATGGCATCCCTTGGGGTGACACTTTCAACCTGTTTAGACAACAACTAAAAACTGAATGGACTCTCAACTGGCATAACTCTGTGCAAAATTAAAACCACAACTTGGCAAACCCTGGTTCGAAAAACTCACTTCCATCAATCGTCCTGCAATATGCCTCATAAATAGAATCCGAATCAACCATACCAGATCTCTCGCCCATCTATTCCGCTTCAACATTGTTCCTTCTCCCCGCTGCTCCTGTACCGCATATGCCACTCCAGAATACCTTTTCATGTACTGTCCTAAATTTAAAAAAGAACGCTCCATCCTAAAACAATCTATAGTGCCCCATTTCCGAAGTCCGCCTGATTTTCTAGAAATCATCAAGAACCCTACAGACGCCATTACAGCAGCTCTCTACAATTTTTACATCTCTACCAAAATTATTCTGTGACTTTTATAAAATAGCTTCTTTTCATAGCCTATTTTTCATACAATGTTTTTGCAAATATGTTTTTTTTTGAACTGTGTTTTTCTTATAAACTTATTTATTAACTAGCTTACAATCGCTTCGCTTCGCTCGCTCTTGTAAGCTAGCTGGGGGCTTTGCCCCCAGACCCCCACTGGGGGGCATAGCCCCCCAGACCCCCCGTATTTTTTATGACTTAACGTCTTCCTTTATGACTAAACGTCTTCTTTTGTGACTTAACGTCTTCCTTTATGACTTAACATCTTCACAAAAAAGTCTAACGCTCGGTTCGCCTGCGGCGAACCCTCGCTGTTCGTTTATTTCCATTGTCAAAGAAAAAACAATAAAAAAAAACAAAAAGGTCAAAAAAGAGATTAAGGTGCGCGTCTCGGGGTGCTAATTTTGGGAGATTGCAGCAGCCACAATTTAGAAGCTATCGACCTCAAATTTTTTTAAATTAAAGGTATTTAAAATATCTACAACTTATAGAAGCCCTTTTTTTGATTTTCAGAAAAAAAAAAAAATTTTTTTTAGATTAATCGCATTAAATAAAAGATATTTTAAAAAAGGAGCTCTATAAGTTGTAGATAATTAAATTAGTAATCATTGTGTTAAAAAATAATTAATTTTTTGCCTTTAATTAATTAGCTGGAAAGTCTAGAATGAAATGCAATTTGTCCCTTGTTTTCCTATGGGGAACACTAACGCCATCTCTTGCCGCCTAGAGGAACTCGGTAGTCAAAAGCTTTCTAACGACTTTTCGAGACGCGCACCTTAAGAATATTCAAAAAATCTTTGATAACGAAATAGATGGGGGATAAAATAGATATAAAAATAAAAATATAAATTTAATATTTAATATATGGAAAAAATGTTGCAAAATAAAAATATTAAAATTAAATCTCAGAGAGTAATCATAATATCAAAGAGTATGTTGATGGTGATGACGCAATTCCTCGGGCGCAAAAAAGTCAAAAGGTGTCACCTGTCAAAAAAATGAGAGGTTAACAGAGGTTATGCTTCTCCATATTTAAGGAAAAAAATGTCTTCCTTTGTTTTGATTTTGATGAACGTTAACAAAAGATTCAAATGTAAACATTGCAAAAAATAGGTAACGAAATCCCTTTTTAGAAAAAATGAAAAGATTTTAAAAAAATTTATGAATGAAAATAGATTAAAAAATAAATAAACTTCGGAACAAAAAAACAAAATTGAATAGTTTTAGTCAGAATAAAATAGAAAATGATGTAAAACAAGATTTTTAATGAAAATGACGTCATGATGACGTGAAAAAGTGGTTATTATCTTAGTAGTAGAAGATTATGTTTTTTGGAACATGTTTTTCTTATAATGTTGTTTTCTAATCATGTTTTTTCATAATATGTTCCTTTTTGTTTTTATACACAATATTTTGTAAAATGTTTTGTATAACCTGTATTTTTTATATTGCATAAATTTTTTATGGCGGGATGGCCTCTGGCCAACAGCCAAGAATAAAAAGAAAAAAAAAAAAAAAAAGATGTAGACCAGAAATGGGCAACAATTGTATTGTTTAATTTGAACAATTCCAAAATGATACGCCACTCTCGCTTAGTAGCCATCTTAGATCCGGACAGACTACTTCCGAGGGTCTAGAGGGTATGGAAAAATTTTTGAAAATTCGTTAATATGCCTAGTGTTGACACAATAGTTTAAATTTTAAAATAAATAACGTTTGTGCAGATAGTAATTTAGATTGAGCTAGAAATAAATCCATTCTAATTGTTTGAACAAGAAGTTAACAAATTTATTTTTATTTAACAAGCAAATAGCTATAAACAATCTGACAGATTATTATTATTTATTTATTTATTTATTTTTTTTTTTGTTATCTCGTCTTATGCTAATTGTTTATAAATCAATTCTAATCCTTTTTAAATATTTTAATAAAAAGCTTTGATCAATAGGATCGACGCCGCCGCACGGGTTGACTAACGAGGCCAAGCTCTCTCCCTTCCCCTCCCCCTGACTAAAATCTGATGTGACTTGACGCACAGCACACAACCTTCGGTAATTGAAAGTTGTGTCCCGTGCTTGACACTCCTGAATCTTTATGCCGACTTACAAGAATATTTACTTTCCGCCAATATTCAGGATGTAAAATTTATAAAAACAGAAACATATTTAGAATTTCTCCTATCTTTACAAGAGTAAAGTGTGCTTCAATCAGTTTTGAGAGCAAAATGAGAATATCGCAACGATCCCAGGGAGAGATCGTTTTCTTTTTTATTTTAAAATTAAATTAAATTTATTTATTATAGAGAAAAGGAAAATTATTGGAATTTAATTTGAAAAATAATAATAATATAATGAGTTTATTGATAAACAATATTTTACAAGACATAACATCAATTAATCAATTACACTAAAAATCCACAATCAGTCCCTTCTATTGTTTATAATATGTTTCTTAAGTGCATTTTTAAATTGATTTACATTATTTACAATTTTTTTAATTTCAGTTGGCAACTTGTTATATTCAGATAGACCCGCATAAAATAATGTTTTATATCTTTTATTAGATTTACATTTGCTTATATACAATTTTTCAGTATCTTTTTTTTTTTTTTTTTTAAAAACATTCACACTTTTTTCTCATTCACACTCACACTCACACACACATTCACACTGTCTTTTCGGCAGCTCAGGCCATATAAGACATTTACGATAACCGTTATTTATGAATTTATATATATTAGGGTCCAGGCATTTTTATTTAAGCCATTTGGTATCCAATTGGCTTAAATAAAATCATCGGACTGCCTGGGGTCCGAACCCGCGACGTTTGGTATATGAGGTTAGCACGCTAACCTCTACACCACGCCCCCGTGGGCTTCAGTATCTCTCAAATTATAATTTACATCATACTTTTTTATTCTATTCTTTAGATACACAGGAGTTAAATCGTTAACAATCTTAAAAATTAATATCATCCGATTAAAATATATTTTTTCTTTAACATTAAGTATCTCAAGAACTTTTAACATATTATTTATTTTTGTATATTTATTACATTTCAAAATAAACCTCATACATATATTCTGTTTTTTTTAATTGCCGCCCCTGATATCTGCCGCCCGGGGCTGGCCACCCACTGCCCGCCCCCTCCTAGATCCGGCCCTGTGTTAAAATTATTGATAGTTTAATATCAGATTCATTATTTTACAAATAAATTTAATTAAAAAAATATACGAATTTTTTTATGTATTTTTATCGTTGAAAATTACCTTTAATAAGACGCTGCTGAGGGGTGGCGATGTACTCGGGGTGAGTTGTTCATGGATAGACAAAGCACGAGAATTGCGTCCAGCCAGCGCCTTCAACTCGACTGCCGAGATGCCTTCTTTCTTATTTCTTCTCTCTATAAAAAAAGAATCCAAATAAAAACACTCATTTTATTAAAAGATAAAAAAATACTTTTTACTATAAACTAATATTTAGAGATAAAAAAACAAAATAATAGAAAATGATTAAAAATATTCTCAGTTCTTACTTTAATACTTCTACCCCTGTTCAAACCAACTCTAATCAACCCCCTTAATAAATAAATTCTAAACGTTATTTCTTTAGATTTTTTCTATATTTAGGCTCAAGTGAAAGCTAGATATGTCTTGAAAAAAAATTAAATCTTTTAATCCCTTGAAAAATAAAATAAACCCTATAAATAATAATCTCCTTCCAATCAATGACCTCGAGGCAAATGTATTCATTATTTAGAAGATTTGAATGCTTAATACAAATAAATAACGAATTTTATAAAAATTCGATATCGAATGTGTGTATGTGTGTGTGAATGTGTTTGAATGTAAAAAAAAAAGAGTGAGTGTTTAAAAAAAAAAAAAAAAAAACTATAAAAATGAACACTTGTATGTTATAGGTATAAAATATAGTAGAGAATGGAACATTAATTCGCCCTAGTTGTGTTTTAAAGGCATTTATAATGGAAAAGAAAACGAAAATGGGTTTATGACTTTATTCGCAGAAAAAATGCTAATTTTGTTTCTTAAAAAATTGAAAAGAAAAAAAAAAAAAAATTGATTCTGGAGTTTATTAATCACGATTTTTTTAATGAAGTCAATTAGAGCCTTTAATTTCCTGACATCAAATAAGAACTCAAATTTATTTGCTCCCATCTTATATAATGTCAATAACTTTTCACTTTTAATACAATAAATATGAAATCAGAGAAAATTTTTCGATTTAGGTTTTAGACCTATCTATTTTCGACCCGAAGGTTAATTTCATTTTTGTTTGTATTAAAATAATAATAATAAAATGCTCCATTAGTGAATTGGCTCAAACCCTTCTTGCTCTGTCCTTGACAAGAAAACAGATATAAAATAATAATAACCGAAGTTGTTCAATTGATGTTTATACTTGATTAGAAAGGGAATAAATAATTGAATGATAATTACCTGGTGATGATGATTTCGAGAGAGTTTGTTGATAGAGAGAGAGAGTTGGTGCTGTGGCGTCGCGTCGCGTCGCCTGCCTGTCTACTACGACTGCAGGCAGGCTGCTGGCCCAGGCGGCGACCGTCGCCGCTCTCTCTGGAGTGGGGGAGCCGGCCAGCGCCGCCAGCAATGCTCTGCGAATAAAACAAGATCTAAAATTAGATTGGCATTTTTATTATTGAAAATAATATAACATTTATTTTTTAAAGGAAAAAAAATATTATTTAAGCGAGTTTAATAACAAATGGAAAAGGGAAATGATCTCTTTTAAAGCAATGATTCTCAATCTTTTTACTTTCTCTTAACTAATATATTTAGAGAAAGTATTGCATTCATGTCAAAAATATCTCAAGACCGAGATATATGATTTTTAAGTGGCATTTAACACATTAAGTTTTTAAATAAAATAAGCCAAAAAGATATCTAAAACTTTACTGATGCACTTTTTCAGTTTTTTTCGATTTTTCACAAAATTCGCTCTAGCGATTTTTATTAAAATTCAAAAATCATTTTTTTTTTTTTAACACTTCTCTTTTTCTCATTCACACTCACATTCACACACACATACACACAGTCTTTTCGGCAACTTAGGCCATTTAAGACTTGTTACGATACTCGTATTTATAATCAGGGCCGTGCTTAGGGGGAGGGGGCGACCGGGCCCTTTGCCCAGGGCGCAAATTTTGAAGGGGCGGAAAAATTAGCATCTCTAAAAAAAAAGGGAAAATATTTTTTCGGGCGGGGAAAAAATTTTGGTTCCGGGGGCGCCAAACGGGAAAAAATTTCGGTCCCGGGGGCGGCAAAAATTAGCGTCTCTAAAAAAAAAAGGTAAAACATTTTTTCCGGACAGGGAAACATTATTGTGACAATGTAAAAAATATATACAAAGGGCGCTAAAGGACTAACTTGCCCGGGCGCTAAATAACCTAGGCACGGCTCTGTTTATAATATATATTTATTTGGAGTCCAGGCATTCCTTATTTAAGCCATTTGGTATCCAAGTGGCTTAAATAAAATCATCGGACTGCCTGGGGTCCGAATCCGCGACGTTTGGTATACGAGGTTAGCACGCTAACCTCTACGCCATGCCCCGAGGGCGACTTATTACTTTCTCTTACCTATGTATATATGTAATATATATATAGAGAGAAAGTATTGGATTCATGTCAAAAATTCGATGTCGAGAATTTGATGGATCTTCACGTTTTGAGGTCCCCTGAATCCAAAAAAGTGGTTTTCGCGACATGGTCTGTCTGTGTGTGTGTGTTCAATTTAAAGCATGAAGGAATTGAGCTACAAGGTTGAAATTTTATATTTAAATTAAACACCCCCGGGACCGGAAAAATAAGCTTTTAATCAAAATCTGCCAAAGAGTACTAGTACTTTACTGATGTACTTTTTCAGTTTTTTTCGATTTTCTCAAAATTTGCTCCAACGATTTTTTTTAAAACTCAAAAATCAATTATTTTTTAGATGCTCTTTAAAATGTATATTATCATTTTGCAATTGAAATCTTCTTTTTTATTTATTTATATTTCATAGGGAAGATGGGAGAAATGGTTGCCATGGTAACAAAATATAAATATTTTCCCATACTTATAAATTTTACATCTGAATTCATATGTTCCGTACTGTCGGGAACTAAATATATGTCGACACAAAAAATCTGGTGTGACAAGCACAGAACACAACTTTCGATTACCGAAGTTAAGAGAAAATTGTGTGCTGTGCGCCAGTCACACCAGATTTTTTTTTTAAATGCTCTATAATGGTTGCCATAGTAACAAATAGGAATATTTTCCCTATGTTTATAAATTTTATTACGTCGGGTAAGTAAATAAAAAAAAAAAAAATTATTACGTCTTGAATTTTAATCGGTGGAAACTAAACATATGTCGACACGAAAAATCTGGTGTGACAAGCACAGAACGTAACTTTCAATTACCAAAGATAGGAGAAATTTAGGTGCTGTGTGACGGTTTTCTGAAGATTTCAATGGTAAAATGAGAATATACATTTTAAAAAGAATCTAAAAAATAATTGATTTTTGAATTAAAAAAAAAAAAAAAAAATTGTTGGAGCCGAATTTTGAGAAAAAAAAAAAATGAAAAAGTGCATCAGTAAAGTATTAGTAATTTTTGGCCGATTTTGTTTAAAAGCTTCGTGTCACGTCACATGGGGGTGTCTAACTTAAATATAAAATTTCAACCTCCTAGCTCTTTTCGTTCTTGAGATATTTTGTTCACAGACAGACAGACCATGTCGCGAAAACCACTTTTTTGGACCTCAAAACGTGAAGATCCATCAAAATCTCGACATCGAATTTTTGACATGAATCCAATACTTTCTCTCTATATATATTAACATACACAAAAGTAAGAGAAAGAAAAAACTGAAATGGAAAGTTTAAATTTAAAATTTTAAAAATTTGGCGTTAATAAAAAAAAATTCGACATTTTTGTCTTTGTTTTATTTAAATTGTATTAATTTGATTAAAATGATATGTATTTGTGTTAAATTTACTTAGAAATGTATAGAATATTTCATATTAAATGTTTAATAAATTACAGGAACATTAAGGTAGATTAGAACAACAAAGTGTTACGTTTCTTTTTTTTTTGACGCGTTTTATATACCCTCTAAAGGCAAGAGAAAAAGAAGCGTTGAGCTCAAAATTAAATAAATCCCTCAATTGTTTTTTGAAAACAAAAAAAAAAGGGGGTGGGGGGCTTTAATCGTCCGAGCTGTTTGCATTCTCATTTAAAGAGGCCCCCATGAATAATATTCTTATAGCCGCTTTAAAATAATAAATTTAATCCTATAAATGATTTTATCAAACGGATCATACGCCCTGGCCTGGTGGTCCAATCAAGGTGCAAATGTGTCCTAGATTACCCCCTGGCCATTAGCCCCGAGGAATAAGGCTTTGATTTATCTTCGCTAATGGCTCTCCACTCTCATTTGTATAATTATCGAATTCTAACGACAATTAAGCAGGAAGATATAGATTTAATAATAACAATAACATTAAAATAAATACGGTATCTAATGGCCGGCCCCTCTACCGATTAGTGTTTGTTAACCAAGTTTAGATAATGTCTATATAATTCAGATAACACAGTGAACGAGGGTGGGGGTGGAGGGCGAAGGGCTTAAATTTAATCGCATTGAGTGAAAAGCGAGCCGCCTCTGCGATTTATTACTCAGTGATTAACATTATCTAAGTGAATTCACCATTTGACTTTTGTGTTCATTTTCTATTTCTGGTGAGATGCTTAAAAAAATAAAAATGGTGTCTAGCTAGAGTACTTTATTTCAAAAAGAGTTTTGTTTTGTTGACGCAATTGCAAAGAAAATAATTATTTTTTTAGGGTTTTTATATTTTACTGATTTGCTCAGTTGGTCTAAATACTAAAAAAATATATTATTTTGAAATTAAGAGCTATTCCTGCGTATTTGGTAGCGTTCAATGCTAGTCACATCAGCTCTAGTTTTTGAGAGATAAAGAAAATTAAATTTTAATAGGGCCTACGGGCTTGGTCTAGTTAATAGCGTGATAACCTCGTATACCAAAAGTCGCGGGTTCAGACCCCAGGCAGTCCGATGATTTTATTTAAGCCATTTGGATACCAAATTTCTATGTGGCTGGGCCTCTTTTGCCGGGTATTAATTACATTTCGTTCCAAAAAAAAAGTGGCAAAACGACCCACCCTACTGTGTACTCCCGAATATTCGTACTAAACGGTTGGTCCCATTATTATCGGGATTCTACTGTATATATGGGCCCTGATACACATTGATGTGTCAAGCGCCAGCTACCGAGTTTTGAGAAAATTAACATTAAAGTTTTTTGTTTTGATTCGATCATATATAATTTTTTTTTTTGTCAATTGTGCAAGTAACATTAAATATAAATTTTTTTAGGACATATTTCATAAAAAATACTATTAATTATACAATTTGAAACAATATTCCGTGCTTAACTCAATTTTGAATTTCTTTGGCGCTTGACACACTAATGCATAACTTGGTTCATATATACAATAGAGAAGAGGGAAATTATTTGATCCTTCTGGGTTCAAAGGCCGGTCAATCGATAATGAAATTTAAAAAAATTAAATTTACCCTTTTTGTTAGTTTACTGAATGAGAAAATGATTAAATATTTAATCGTAGTAACAAATAATAAATATTTCAAAAAAAGACAAACTTGTTCTATTTTTTAAAACTCATTTTAATGTTTAATGGAGAGGCACCCCTTGAAACGATAAGAGTGTCTCTCTGTTTATTTGTACAAAATTAATTTATATCCCAACGTACACCGTAGAATTCGTGGGGGTTTGTTTCGCCATTTGCAAATAGCTAAAGTGATCATCAGCTTAGATGAATATTTAATATTTATTTCCCCATTTGTTTGATTTATTTAATTTGTTTCAAAATTAAATCTAGAAAAAAAATAGAGACCACGAGAGAGATAAACCAAATTTTTAGAATTCATCATCTTTTTGAATAATACAGTATTTATCGGTGGTATTTTTCTTAAGATAAAAGGAATTTTTTATTGAGTTATCTGTTTAATTAAGAGCCCAGAAGCGGAGGTGGATTTAAACATAGAGATTTTCAATTTCTCTATTTTTCATTCTCATCAATTCATTTGCTTGTTCATTTGCAATTCATTTGCTTGTCAAACGCCGTCGGTATTCAGCCTAATGGTTCCAATATTAGGGGTGAGGAGACTCTCATGACGTTCTAAAAAATTTTATGTTAATAGACCAAGAGCTGGCGACAAAAATGGGCAGGAGTTTTCTGAAGGCTAATATTTTCAGAATAGGTTGCATTTTAGTGATGGAAAGATACTCTAGAGTCAGCACTTCCAGTCCCGGGGCCTTTGGCGGGAATAAACCGGTAAAGTTGCGGGAAAATGGTTTTTCGCAAATATCTCGAAAACTATGCGGTTTTCCGCAAAAGTTTATCTATACAAAAATAATTGAAATTAAATTACAAACAAAAATGATCTAGTACATAATCACATTAAAGTGAACGATTCGGGAGATATAGAGGGGTAAAATTTGTAATTCTAACAATGGTAACAAGATATAAATATTTCTCTATCTCACTGTGTCTCCTTTCATATTAATTACAGATTTTACCCGTCTATATCTCCCGAACCGTCCACTTTAGCGTGATTATGTACTAAGTCATTTTTGGTTGTAATTTAATTTCGATTATTTTTGTATAGATGCATTTTTGCGGAAAACCTCATAGTTTTCGAGATATTTGCGAAAAACCATCTTCCGAGCAATCATTATACTTTTTCTAAGTTCACATTTTAAATTTTATATTCAGATTTTTTGATTTTTAGATTTTTTACTTTTTTTTTTGCATTAAGGAACTTCTGCACTCTGGAGGATTAGTATTGAAATTCGGACATGGTTTATTACACTGAATAAACACCATAATTTACTATCCAAAAAAGGTAAAAATAAGGAAATTGTTTACTTTTGAATTTGATCCACTTTTGCTTTGAACCTGTTCTATATTCCATTTGAATTAATACACGGTGGTTTTAAAGAAAAAATATAAAATAAAAAGACAAATTGTAAAAATTTCAAATCAAAGAGTTTCCAGGGCTCAGTTAGTTGATTAATAAAAAAACAAACAACTCGATCGAATTCTGATCAAATTCCTGTTTAAATGAAAAAAAAAAATCCTTTTATAAAATACCAAATAATGTTTAGATGGGGGAGGAGGGGATAATTTAAAAATAAAATAAAAAAATTATTTTCACAAATGAAACAAATATGAAATATTGCGAATAAATAAAATTCCATGAGAGAAAGAGAGAATTTTCCATTTTATACAAACCATATCTCTTTCTCTCATTTGAGCAGTTTTTTTTTATTCCTATATTTCAAATATGAATTTAATCGAGTTGGAGAAGGGGGTAAGGGGAGGGGGAGTTGCTAGAATCGGTGGGTTCTGGCAATCAAAAAAATACAAATTTACAATTTTACGTTGATTCTGTCTGAAAAGCGATAGACAAGTTTGTCATCAATCAAAATAAAATATTTCTTTTCAAACTAGCTCTATATACTACATTAATAAATAATATATTGCATACTATTTGTCCAGCCTACCAAAGGCGGGACATTTTCGTCTAATTCCTTTGATTTCTTATAAAGTCAGCTTCTAATTCATTTAATAAATCATTTTAGTTATTGGTTTTTCGCAAATATCTCGAAAACTATGCGGTTTTCCGCAAAAATTCTTCTATACAAAAATAATAGAAATTAAATTTCAAACAAAAATGGTCTAGTACACAATCACGCCAAAGTGAACGGTTCGGGAGATATAGAGGGTAAAATTTGTAATTCTAACAATGGTTGTCATGGAAACAAGATATAAATATTTCTCTATATCAGTGTCTCCTTTCATATTAATTATACATTTTATCCCTCTATATCTCCCGAACCATTCACTTTAGCGTGATTATGTACTAGACCATTTTTGTTTGTAATTTAATTTCGATTATTTTTGTATATATGAATTTTTGGGGAAAACCGCATAGTTTTCGAGATATTTGCGAAAAACCATATTCCCATAACTTTACCGGCTTATTCCCGCTAAACGCCCCGGTACTGACTCTAGAGTATCTTTCCATCACTAAAATGCAACCTATTCTGAAAATATTTGCCTTCAGAAAACTCTTGCCAGCTCTCCGACTACTAGGACGATGATTATTTAAAAGAAAAGAAAATAGTTGTGCTTGTTTCTTTCTTGGCAATGAGAAAACTTATTAGTCTTTTTTTTCCTAATATTTCGAAGGCAAAATAACGATATTCACAAATATACGTAAGTTAAATATTTTATCATTACTTTTCATATAAAAAAAGACATTTTTTTTGACAGTTTGACTTGAGATAACAATAAAATAACAGACAACTAAAAAAACAAGATAGGAATGATATTTTTATCTCGTAGAACCTAGAATGTCATTTAAATATTGTTTTAGGCATCAATTCTAATTCAAAGAAGAGAAAAAATATGGTGTGACTGGCGCACCAGATTTTTTTTGTGTCGAGATATATTTAGTTTCCCATAGCCCCTTAGTTTCAAACTTGACCACTTGCATTTCATAAGTAAAAAAGTAAAAATAGGCTAACATACTGGCCTTCTATACCAAGGGTCGCGGGTTCGGATCCCAAGGAATCCGATGATTTTATTTAATTCATTTTGACACCAAATGGCTTAAATAAAAATGCCTGTACCCCAATTAAAATAACAGTTATCGTATAGAGAAGGGGACGGCAACCTGCGGCTCTTTGGATTTTAAGCTCCGGCTCTTTAATTCCTTACGCAATATAGTAAATAATTTTTGGCAGGCAGGAAAAAATTCCGTGTCCATTAAAAAAAATGTAAAATGCAAAATTGGAAAAAATTTCGTCTTCCAAAAAAAAAAATTTTTGAGTTCGCCCCCCCCCCTCTCGCCCGAAAAAATTCCTATATAAGCCACTTGACAAGAAAAAATTTTGAGGCTCTTCAAAAACTTTGAAATTTTATAAATTGTAATTTTAAGCTCTTCTGACTCAAAAGGTTGCCGACCCCTGGTATAGAGTCTTATATGATCTGAGTTGCAGAAAAGACTGTGTATGTGTGAATGGGAAAAAAGTGTGACTATTTTTTTAAAAAAATAAAAAATGTTGACTGCTTTAAATAAATTTTGGTTATTGTTCAAAATTTTAATCTCACATTATATTTTATACACAATAGAGAATCCTAAATAAATACAAAATTTCATAAGAATTTTAAAATGTGCAAAAAGTTTCTTTTGAATTGAAATTAACATGCAAATCCCCATATGGGGATTTAACATTGGCATTATGGAAGGAAAATGAATTGGAAAATGATAGCTTATGAATTTTATTCAAAATCAAAAAACACAGATCCACTTTTTTTGGTCTCGATTTTTTTTTTTTTTTTAAAGAATTCGGCACTTAAGTGATTGGCTTCGAAAATGTAACACCAAAATTGAAACACGAGGTCTCCCCCAATTTACACATGTAGAGCGTGTTAAGGGAGATGGGGGCAAGAGGGGGGCTACCCGTGGGCCCCCTATCCTTTCCTCCCTCACTAGACAAGAAATATAAGCATGATATACGAGCAGACGTTAAAGCCCTATCTGTCACGTTTAGCAGAGCCTCTCTAATCTCAAGATGCAAACTCCCTTTCTCGTTTTATAGGCATTCTCCCCCCCCCCCTCCCCCTCTCTCACTCTCTCTCACTTCTTTTTCATCTTCTTCTTTAAAAATTCTCTAAACACCGAATGAACTATAAAAGAGAAAAGTTTTCCGTTTTTTTTTTTTTTTTTTTAATTTACTAAAGTCTCCATTTGGAAATGAATTCTGTTAAGTAAGAATGTTTGCTGTGTTGTTGTTGTTGTTGTTGTTTTGATGGAATTTGAACAAAGTTAAAAATTTATATCGTTTTTTTTTTTTTTTTATTTAATAGTTTTTATTTTAAATTTCTATTTTCCTTTAAGGGGGTTCAGGAGCGACGTCTAAACGTACTTTAAAAAAAAACTAGACTATTATAAGGAATTTTTCAATGCGGTTTTTTTTTTAATGAATTAAATTCATAAGAGATTATTGGGACATCGAGCTATAATTTTACTTTCTCTTACCTATGTATATATGTAATATATATATAAGAGAAAGTATTGGATTCATGTCAAAAATTCGATGTCGAGATTTTGATGGATCTTCACGTTTTTGAGGTCCCCTGAATCCAAAAAAGTGGTTTTCGCGACAAGGTCTGTCTGTGTGTCTGTGTTCAATTTTAAGCATGAAGGAATTGAGCTATGAGGCTGAAATTTTATATTTAAGTTAAACATCCCCGGGACCGGAAAAATAAGCTTTTAATCAAAATCGGCCAAAGAGTACTAGTACTTTACTGATGCACTTTTTCAGTTTTTTTCGATTTTCTCAAAATTTGCTCCAACGATTTTTTTTTAATTCAAAAATCAATTAATTTTTCGATTCTCAATAAAATGTATATTCTCATTTTGCAATTGAAATCTTCTGAAGACCACTTTTACTCTTGTTTTCATAGGGAAGATAGGAGAAATGGTTGCCATGGTAACAAAATATAAATATTTTCCCATACTTATAAATTTTACATCTGAATTCAAATGTTCCGTACTGTCGGGAACTAAATATATGTCGACACAAAAAATCTGGTGTGACAAGCACAGAACACAACTTTCGATTACCGAAGGCAAGAGAAAGTTGTGTGCTGTGCGCCAGTCACACCAGATTTTTTTAATGACTTATTAAAAAATTATCGTAATTAATTTTTTTTGTTATCAAACAAATACAAAAAAACAATCTGTCCCAATAATCTTTAATTTTTTTTAAATTTAATAATGAATTTATTGTTATTATTAATCACATATTAATTGAGAAATTTTTTAAAATAAGCTTAGATGATTTATTTAAAAATCAACTGTCAAATTAGTTCAGCATTCTTGCAATAGATGGCAGGCTAGTCTAACAGACGTAGTATTAGCCTATATCTGAGCTATATTTATATATTTTTATGCTTTTATAAAAGATACATAATATATAATAACATTTATAAAGTATTTATTGTTAAAAGATCAATATCAAATGTCAAGACGTCTATAAAATGGCGGAGAGTTTTGCTTGAGCAAATATGCTTGTGCATGTTTGAAAATCGATGGAGCATCAAGCGGCTTGCACAATTAAAATGCTTGCGCGAAATTCTCCTACAGTTTGCTTGTACAAACAGATTACACGTGCATGCTTGTCAATTATTATTAGTCCTACTGCCATATTTATTCAGCTTCACTTTTCTCTGAATTTTAAATACACAAGCAGCTTTTTCAATTACTTTTATTATTTTTTTTTTTAACGTTTCCGTGTTTTTTCCATTTATTTTCAATAATGAATATATTATTTCTTTCTTTTTAATTTAAATTTCAAATGATAATATTAAAAAAAAAAAGAATGAAATATGTTTCATTATTTATCTCATCTTCTCGATGTGCCTTCATGCGTTTGCATAAATAGCATGCGGCAAAGACTAGCTAGTTGCTACCTGCTGCTGCCCCGACCGTCAATTAAATTAGTTCTCCCGGGGTTTGTTCAACGAACAATGTCAACATTGTCCGAGAATGAGCTCTGCTCTTTATAATATAGGCCTATATATATATATAGAGAGAGAGCCTTAATCGAGTGTTGGGCTGACCCCCACCACCCCCACCAAACCATCAACGCGAGATGTGATGGTCTGGTCCATTTCCCTCCTCTCTCTCTATCTCTTTTGCAAATTTACAACCTGTTATGAGTTGAGTTTATATTATTCCTAATATTGAATATAAAATAAATAGAAATTGGGGAACAATTGAATCTGGTCATCTTGTTAAAACACGTTTTAACACTCTGATATTAAAACAGGGCTAATTGACTTTCATTTTTCATAAGACAAGACAAAACTCAATGTTTTCCAAGCGGCGAAATTTTTGCGCTTCCTCTTTTTTGAGAATTTGCGGACTCTCCATAACGTCCTCTATAAGACTACAAAATTTCAACGGGAAGTTGATCAAAGAGTGTTTTAGATATAGAGAGACACTCTGTTTTTTTTTATTTTATTTATTTATTTATTTATTCAATCACTGCACTACAGCTTTGATGCCGCTTATAGGCAGGTTACAAATAGTCAAACATATTATAACATTTGGATCAGTCTGTCACAGAAAGAGCCTCCTTCAAATTTTTAGGTGGTTGGAAGAAAAGGTCCAGTTCACCGTATTTCCTTTCATACAACTCACACATCCTATATAGGGGTGATCTCTTAAGGAAATTATTCCTAGGATGCGGTAAATAGAATAGGTCCCGAGCCTCAGTTACTCTAGATCAGTGGTTCCCAACCTTTTTTGACCCATCGCCCCTTTCTGGAGGTTGTCTATCACCTATCGCCCCCCCCCTCTTTTTCATTTTCATTGTATGATTTAAAATTTTTAACAAAAAAGTACTTTATTTCAAAGTGAATCACTCAAGTTCCTCAGATAACGTTTTCTTTTCAAAGTGAAAAAATACAACACCTGCAGAAATAGTGACTGAAACGTTGAAATTTTCAAATATGAGTAGGATGGAAGCCAGAAAAGAAATCAGACAAAAATTTAATCAATCTCTATCTAATTTTTTAATTTCGATTGCCGACGTTTCGGACGCAAATCGCATCCTTCCTCAGGACATTCGGTAGTTAGTAAAATACAGATATGATACTGCCTATTGTCCTGAAGAAGGATGCGATTTGAGTCCGAAACGTCGGCAATCGAAATTAAAAATTAGATAAAGATTGATTAAATTTTGTCTGATTTCTTTCGTCACGTAACCTTTTAAAAATCTAATAATAATTTTATTTTTATGAAGAAAATAACAAAAATGGATCTTTTTTCCGGTCAATCTTTATTTAATGAAAACAAAAATGACAAAAAATTATTAATCAATTCTAGATTGGGACGTTTCAATTCTAGATTGGAATGTTCTTCAGACTATTTTATTTTTATGTCATAACGGATATCTTAAAAGTCTTATATGGCCTAAATTTCCGAAAAGACTGTGTGAATGTGTGTGTGAGTGTGAGTGTGAATGTTTTTTTTTTTTAATTTTTAATAACATTTTATATGATGATACGAAACATATTCTCAATGACTTTTAATTCATTTAATTCCTATTTAACTGCCCCATCAAATTTAATAATAATAAACCTCCACTTTATATATTTCTAAATATTTACTTAAAAAAAGTGAAATTACTTCTATTTTTTTTTTTTTTATACAGTTTACCAATGTTATAAAGGTAGAGAGAGGAAGGGGATTTAAAAAAAAAAAATCATAAGTTATAAAATTTTTATTTTATTGTTCATTAAAATATTTTAAAATTTATAGCGTGGTATTATTTAGTCAAAAAAAAAAAAAAAAATTAATTGTTTTTGGTACAGAAGATAGAATTGCCGCTACCGCGTGTCAATTTTATTGCATATTAAAGCAAATGTCCCGAGAAATCACGGATATATAAAAAATTTATTTTTAAAGAGGATTGAAATAAAATGAATGCCTGGGGTCCCGGGTTCATTTCCCGTCCCAAGTGAGAAAAATCTGGGGTGACTGGCAGCACAGCACTCCATTTTCTTTTCTCTTCGGTAATCGAAAGTTGTGTTCTGTGCACTTGTCACACCAGATTTTTTGTGTCGAGATATATTATAATTTGAGATGTAATAAAATTTATAAGTGCTAGCCGTCGGGAGCACGTCTTCAGCGGGCTTCGTCTGCCCCCTGGAGTTTGTATTATTAAAATTTTTTTTTTATAGATTTTCATTTTAGCCCCAGTCAGATGGCTCGGGCTAATTTATAAAAAATTTTATTATTTTAGAAGCCGCCTGCAGCGGACCCTCGTCCTTTTCTTAATTACGAAAAAAATTATCATTATTCCATTCCACTCCAGTGCCTGCTTGAGGATTTGTTTACATTCATAGAATACACAAATGCAAAAGAATATATAGATATTTCTCTATACATTTCCTGTGGGAGGAAATGGTAACTTTAGCAATTAATAACTCAAAAAGTTATAGGAATTTCGGAATCCGAGTGTTTTTCCTGTACTATCCAAAACGTCCTCGATAAGATTGCAAAATTTCGTTTCAAAATTCCAACGGAAAATCAAACAGAGCGCGACAGACGGACAGACGAACACTCCGCTATTATTATATATAGATTTTATTAGTGTAATTTTAATATACTCTATAAATATTTAAATAGTTTTAGAGCGCGAATTTCAAACCAAAATTTAATCAATTTAGATATTTTGGAAATAAATTTTTACTTTCTTTTACCTCTATTTCTCTATACATTTCCTATGGGAGAAATAGTTTAACTTTAGGAGTAAATAAATCAAAAAGTTTTAGGAATTTCCGGAATGAAAATAATTTTCCTGTAATCCCTAGAAGAACTTCTTTATGCATATAAAATTTCATTTCAAAATTCCAACGGGAAGTTGCCTAAAAGAACGTGACAGACGGACAGCAGACAGACGGACATTAGCTTTATAGATATATAAATGGCAAAATATTTATATTTTGTTACCATAGCAACCATTTCTCCTAACTTTCCTATGAAGTACAAAAGTCTTCATAAGATTTTAATGGCAAAATGAGAATATAAATTTTAAAAGAGCATCTAAAAAATAATTGATTTTTTGAATTTTTAATCAAAATCTTTGGGCCCAGCGAATTTTGAGAAAATCGAAAAGAAACTGAAAAATTACATCAGTAAAGTACTAGTACTTTTTGGCCGATTTTGTTGAAAAGCTTCGTGTCACGTCCTAAGGCAGGTATTTAACTTAAATATAAAATTTCAACCTCGTAGCTCTTTTTGTTATTGAGATATTTTCTTCACAAACCCGCAATTTCACTTGAAATAATTTTCAATAGATGATATTTTAAAAAAAGAATTTCAACCTTTAATGTTGAAAAAAGGGTCATTAATAATAATATATCAAAGTTTTTTTTTTAAAAAAAGGAAATCTTATAAAAAAAGAGCTCTAAGTAAAACTTTTCGAAATATGATTTAAAGTTATTGACAAAAAAAAAAAAGGAACTGAGAATAGGGTGTCATTTAATGGTTTTTATTCGAGTCAAAACCTTTTCAACATCTTATTTATAGAGAAAGATTCATATATAATAATTTGATTTAAAATTCGGTGAGGTATAATAAATTTCGTGGGGGGCGGTTGTTGTAAATTTATGACTAAAACTCAAGGGAGAATTTTATTTTTGCGATGTTTAATA